>JABLUY010000130.1:0-104573 GCA_013306675.1 Thraustochytrium sp. TN22 | reverse complement strand
GCGTGTGGGACGCTCACACCGGCCAAATGCTGCACGTGCTCGAGGGGCACACGTCAACAGTCTACAGCGTGGCTTTGGACGGCGGCATCATCACCAGCAAGGACATCCGCGGCACCGTGCTGCACTGGGACCTGCAGACTGGTGCGCAAGTGGACGCGCAAGCCGCGGCGACGCGTCCGGACGCAGGGCATCACGCTCTTCCGGATGAGGCGGCAGAAAGCGACCTCCGAATCTTGCCTAATGATGTCCTGGTGGGCTTCACGACGGAGTATATCATCTCTGTTCGCATCCGTCGGGACGCTACCATCGTTGCTGGTGATGCGTCCGGCATGGTGCACATTCTCAAGATGAAGGAAGCTGGCTCCTTTGCCTCAAGGCCGACCGTGAGGAATCATAATTTTGGATGAAGTACATTATTGTGAGTCTGGGAGGGCGACAGCCGTCCAGCACTCGCTCTCGATCGGAAAGGCAAGCAAGCAACATGAAAAGCACTCTTTTAATCCATCCTGCACGCAGTGAGGAGGAATACAGAAACAAGGGATAGCGCCAAATACCAGCTGGGAGGGAATTTCTTCGCGGCGGCGGAGGAGGAGGAGACTGGCGGCTGGGTGCCGGTGGAGGTGGTGGGGGGTGAGGTGGGCCCGTTGTCGATGATGCCGGTGACGTTGAGCTCAACATGGCCGCCCCACATAATGGGTGGGAGACGAATGTTGGAGTGCTCAAAGTACACTGTGTTGCCTTGCACTCCATAGCCCGGTGGCTGGCTAAAGTCCAGCCCCCACGGGTTCTGCCACACGAGGCGGAAGAAGAGCAGCTCCTGGGTGGCATCGTAGAAGAAGAGGTCGCCGACGCCATCCATGACGGCCTGCAGACTGGTAGCGGCGGTAAAGTTGTGCTCGCAAATGGCGTAGGCGCACCAGTAGCCGGCGTAGTAGCGCATGGAGAAGCTCGCCTCGGGCGGGTACGGCAGTGCGATGAGCAAGAGGTCGTCCTCGTCGAGCTGCATGGTTCTGAAGATGACGTGTGAGGAAGGGCCGTCGTCAAAGTGGAGCACCCAGGCGTCGTCGCCGAGCGTCGGTCCGGTGACCACAGTATTGATGGAGAGCGGGAGGCCAACCGTGTTGGGGTCGCCCGACATGCTGAGGCGCATGGCCGACCCAATGCGCGGGCAATCCCAGCGCGGATACTCGCCATTGCCGCACAGGTGATAGGTGTCCGGGTTTTCGAACTGCGTGCGGTAGAATTGGTTGGAGACGACCTCAAAGCTCGCGACGCTGCGTCGGAAGCCTGTGATTGGGTCGGTCTGGTCGCACACGTACCACAGGCCAGTGTCGGCGTCCCGCGTGCAGTCGGCGCCCATGTTCCACCACTCGACGCCGTTGCGCGCCGCGCCAATGATCTTGGGGCCATCGGAACCGTCCTCGGCGCCGAAGACGGAGCCATCGGCGTCGAGCCAGCTTGCGAGCCAGCCACTGCCTGACAGGTAGTCGGGGACCGAGGGCACGACGAGGCGCGAGCGGTCCACGTTCTCGTACCGCACATTGCGTGTCCCCTGCAGGACACCCGGAAGGAAGCGGTCGGAGTGCGTGAGGACGCGCCAAACAGGCGAGCCGTGATCATCTGGGTCGTCTGGGTTGGTCGGCCCCGCGCCGCAGTTGCGAAAGGTGATGCCGTCAATGATGTGAAATTGCGCTGTGTCGTACCATTCAAAGCCCATGTGGTAGTCGAACCAGCGCGTGCCGTACCAGCCCTCATCGGGCTGCTCCGGCGTGAAGCTGCCCGTGCGGCACACGGTCAGCATGTTGGTCACGTAGTGCGTGCCGAGGATGGCCACGGCGCGCACCGTATCGTGCGCCTCGATGCCGTCGATGGTGGACCGCAGGCCCCAGTTGTTGAGGCCCCAGTTGCTCAGGAACACTTTGGTGTTGTTCATCACCAAGGGGCACGTCGTGTAGCGCTCGTAAATGTTGGTGCTCTCTGGGTTCGTTAGGCAGTGCGTGTCGCGGCCAAAAACTTGGCGTCCTGGGTTGTACATGAGCTGTGTGGTGTCGCCCACGTGCTCGAGAAGGCCGCCCACGTAGATGCAGCCAGCCATCTGTGATGTGCGCGGAGAAGGCGTTAGTTTTGAACCTGCCTGTGAATATTCGTCTGATGCGATGCGACGCGATGTAATGCGATGCGATGCATGTTGCACGCACGCATGCCCGCAAGATAGAAAAACGACGAGAAAGAGAACAAGAGAGAAACGTACCACCCACCAGTAGCCTGTAGAGTGGCAGGAGTTCCCGTCAAACTCGAGCATGGGCCGTTGGTCCGGCGCCAGCCCCGGTGGCAGCTCATCGGTGGTCTGAAAGTTCATAATGGGCCGCGGCAGCTTGACGATAGCGAAACCCGCGTAGCCGCCCGAGGCAGCGTTGCCATAGTAGCGATTGTAGGCGTTGGTAATGTAAAAGCCGCTGGCCGTCGTGTCAGCGGGCTGGATGAGATTGTCGTGGCCGTACACGTCATACATGAACTGCGCACCGGCGGTCTGCGGGTAGCCAATGAAGTGCACGTGGGCCGCCAGGTTGTAGGCCAGCGTGTTGTTGACCTCGACGCCGTCCTCACCCGAGTAGTAGCATTGACCAATGGCGTCGTACGCGACGTTGTCCTGCATGAGCGTATTGTTGGTTCCGTGGATCGTAGCGCACCGGTAAAAGGTGTGATGCATGCTGGAGTGCTTGAGATACGACCGCGAGCCGCCGTCGCCCACCAGGTGCAGGTGGTACGGGTAGCGTGCGAGCGCATTGGTCTGGCCCATGCGGTACAGCTCAACGCCCTCGAAGCGCGCCGTGGCGTCCGGGCCGGCCGCCATGGTGTGCCCGCCAAAGCCCGTCAGGTAGGTGTCCTCGCATGGGTAGCTCCTGAAGGTGTCGTCGCTGCAGACAGCGGGCGAGGTGTCGGTGGGCTCGGAGGACGATGCCTCGCCCTGGATGACAATGTTGCGCGAGAGCAGCCCCACTTCACCCTGGTACTCTTGGCCGCCGTAGTGCGTGTACTGCAGCGCCTGTGTGAGCGTGACGCGCGAGAACTCGCCGCTAATGGCCACGGACGACACCGTGCGCTCCTCGTTGCGATGCCAGTCGCGCGAATCCTTGAACTCCGTGCCGGTGAGCACCACCTGCTGGCCCGCCCGCCAGTTGACGCGGTGCATCAGGTAAATGTCCGTGTCGCCGGGCGACGCCGTTGCGGCCAGGCGCGTCCACGTCGGGTGGTAGATGCCACCATGCAGGTCCAGTGCTCCGCTGCCGGACGCTACGATGCCCTTGTAGGTGGCCGCGGCGGGCACGCTGACCGGCCGGCTGCCGTGCAGCGTCACGACGACCTGGCTGTTGATGCGGCAGGTCTCGGATCCCATGACCAGCTTGCCCTGCACGTCCATGCCCGTGGCCTCGAAAGTAATGTCCTCGTCCGCGAAGATGAGTTCCGAGGTCGCCGGGACGCTGATGAGGCCGAACACCGTGCCAGCGGCGATCGAGCACCCGCTCACGAGCACCTTGCTGCCGGAGGGCAGCGTCACGTCCGCGCCGTGCGCGGGCACCGAGCCGCCCCACGTGCCGGCGTCCTCCCACGCCAGGAGCCCGCTCGCCGCGTGCGGGCAGTTCGAGCTGGCGTCCCAGCCGACCGGCGGCGAGTTGGGCGTGAATCGCAGCTGGATGTTCTCCGTGGCGCTCGCCATGTTCACCAGCCCAGCTGTGGCGAACCCGCTGTCCGCCGCGTACGCTGACGCGCTCGTCCTCGACGTCGGCGTGCACTGCGCGTGAGCCTGCTGCGCCAGCGCCAGCACCAGCATCACGGCCGCCGCCACCGCCATCGCCGCTGTCATCCTCCTATCAGCCAGTTCGTGTCTTGCTTCGATTCTGTTCTGCTGACCGAGGCGCCGCGCCGCGCGCTGCGTGCATTGGCCTGCCACGGCCGCCTGCGGCCTGGCCATGAGCGAGCGTGTGTAAATGGCCCTCGCGGCCATTTGGCGCTCTGGTTGCCACTTGGCCCTGGCGGCCATTGCCTCACTAGCTAGTGCAGCCTGGCCCGCCAGGCCGGCCTGGCCCGCCACCGGCCGGCTGGCTGCCAAAATGATATGCAAAACGCACCTCCGTCTTGATTCTTGATCACGATGCGGTGCAGTGCGCATGGCCGCTTGGGCCAAGGATGATGTCAACGCGTGAACGACCAGTGAGCGAGGGCGAGCCTGAACCTGAGCTTGAGCGAGGGAGTCCAAGTGTATGACGGGCTTGCCCTGAGCGCCGCGCCGCGGTGGCGAAGATGAGTGATGTGATGAGTCCAAAGCAGAAGTCCAAAGCAGAAGTGAAGGACGCCGCCGCCGGCGGCCGCCGCCGCCGGCGGCCGCCGCCGCTGGTGGCGCCGCCGCGGCCGCCGCCGGCCGCCGCCGGCCTGCGCGTGCCCTGTCTCATGTGACCGCACGCTGGCGCCCACCCGGCTCGGTCGTGATGTGGATCGTGATGGACTACGGCACAGCTCTGCCCGGGCGTCGCGGGACAATGAAGAGCTCGACGAACTTCGTACGGGTAGCAGCTCGTCTTTAGCTCTCCAGATCTCGCTCGTCAAGCTCGCCCGCCCGCCCTCCGAGTACCTCACTTCCTGTATGTAGCTCCGCTTCGTCCATACAGCCCATCCCCGCTCCGCCCCGCGGCCGACCGTCACCGCTGCCACGCACACCCCCGTCGGCCGCCACCAGCACCGCCACCAAAAGCCGCCAAAGGCCACCAAAGCCTGACGCCGCACTGGCGCGCCGCTATAGCCGACTGGCGGCGCGTGCCGCAAGTGAGTTCCGCACACGCGCCGCGGCCCTTGCGGCGCGGACGCCTGCCTGCCTGCCTGCCTGCCTGCCTGTCAGGCTCTCTCTCGGCTCTCGCCGCGCCGCGCCGCGCCGCCCGCCCGCCCCTCGCTCGCTCGCCCGCTCAGGCGCGCTCGCTCGCAAGCCAGGCCGCGGCCCGCCGCAGAGCGGAGCGGGCGCGGGCAGGCGGCGCGGGCGCGCCAGGCGGCGGCGCGGCGCGGGCGGGCGCGGGCCGGCGGCGGGCGACGATGGGCGGCGCGGCGCGGCGCGGCGCGGCGCGCGCGGGCACGTGCCCCGCTCGCGCATCAGCAGCGGCGCCCATCGATCCAGCCGTCGCGTTCATCCATCTCCACCCGCCGCCGCGCGCGGGGGCGCTCGGCGCGGCGCGGAGCGACAGAGCGAGCGCGGCTAGGCGCGGCGCGGCGCGGCGCGGCGCGGCGCGGCGCGGCGCGGCTAGGCGCGGCGCGGCTAGGCGAGCGCGGCGAGCGCGCGGCCGCGGCAGCGAGGCCAGCGCCTCGGTCGCAGGGGAACCCAAGCCTCGTGCGGTTCGAAGCGGGTCAAGGCGCGGCGCGCGGCGTGCAGGTGACGTACGAGGCCGCCGAGCGGGGGCCAGGCGCGCAGCGGCCGAGGCGGCAGGATGACCAAGCTGCGGATCCTGATCGGGTCGTGGAACGTGAACGCCAAGACCGGGACCGGGCTGGACCTGCGCAAGTGGCTGTGCAAGTCGGCGACGGCGCCGGACGTGGTGGCGGTGGGCCTGCAGGAGATCGTGCAGCTGTCGGACGTGACGACGTACGTGCAGAACAAGCGCAGCGAAGAGAACTCGGAGCTGTGGGCGCGGCAGTTCGTGCAGTGCCTGGAGTCACACGAAGCCTATGGCGGCGCGCAGTACTGCGTGCTGGCGGTCTCGCAGCTCATTGGCGTCATGACGTGCGTGCTGGTGCGCCGCGAACACCGCGCGCGCATCTCGCAGCTCATGATCGGCTACTACGCCGTGGGCCGCTTCGGCGTGCTGGGAAACAAGGGCGCCGTGGCAATACGCTTCCGCCTGCGGACCGGCGTGCACAAGTTCAAGACGCTCTGCTTCGTGGGTTGCCACCTGAGCGCGCACCAAAAGGAGGTGCTCAAGCGCAACGCCGACTACGCAGGCATCTTCCACAACCTCCGCTTCGCGCCGCTCGACGAGTCCGCCTCCAAGGAGTACCTCTCGCGCAGTATTGTGCCGGTGGAGACTTTCCTCGGCCTTCGCCGCGGCAGCATCGACGACTTGCGCAGCGCGAGCGAGGTGGAGGGCTTTCGCTTCCCCCTCGTCGCGGCGGCCAGTGGCTTCTTCGCGTCCGAGCCGGAGCCGGAGGCCGCCGGCGAGGACGCCGCCTTTCCGGGCGCCGAAGCTGAGCACCAGGACGACTTGGACCTCGAAGAAGCCGACGCAGAGGCGGCGGCGGCGGCGGCGGCGGCGGCGGACGAGGACGAGGACGAGGACGAGGAGGAAGCGGCGCTGGTCGCCACGGCCGCAGCGCTCGACGAGGCGGCCAGCGTGACGGGCGATGCTTCGCCGCCGAGCTCCCCAACGCGACTGTCGCGGCTGCGGACGCGGGCGCGCAAATCGACGGCGGGCCGGAGCCTGAGCCGCATCAACGAGTCGATCCGCAAGCTCAAGCCGCAGCAGCCGGCGCATTTGCGGCTGGGCGTGCCGCAGCGCTGGCAGGGCAGCGGGTCCGCGTCTTCGGCGGCCGGGGCCGCGGCGGCGGCATCGCCGCCCGCGCCGCAGCAGGGCATGGGGCCGTATGGAGACCGGCTCAAGGCCAGCGGCATCACGGGCTTGCCCGTGGGCGAAGACTTCTCGCGACAGTCGGACCTGCTGGCGTTCTCGTACGGCCGCGTGGACGATGAGCCGCTGCAAATTGAGCACCACGACCTCATCTTTTGGTTCGGCGACCTGAACTATCGCATCGACTCGTTCTCGTGGAGAGAAACGATCGCGCTGATTCGCCAAAAGAATCTGCCCCGCCTCATGGAGCACGACCAGCTCATCACGGAGCGCGCCCACGACCGCGTCTTTCAAAAGTTCCATGAAGGTGTCATTAACTTCGTGCCCACCTACAAGTTCCAGCCTGGGACCAACCACTACGATACCCGCGGCTCCAAGGATGGCGGCAAGAAGGTCCCGCGCACGCCGGCCTGGTGTGACCGCATTCTCTGGCGCCACGACGACACCGTTGCCACCAACACCGTGCAGCAGTGCTCCTACTACTCGTGCGCAGACTACAAGATCTCCGACCACAAGCCGGTGGGCGCCGAGTTCGTCATGCCCTTTGTCGAGCTCTCGGGCGCGCTCAAGTCACCCGCCTCGGGCGGTTTCTCGGTCGCCAGCGGCGGCTCGCAAGCCTCGCGCCGCCGCCACCGGGCCGCCCAGCAGGGCCTGCAGGCCCAGCAGGGTCAACCGCACCATCACCAGAAGAACCATGCCGCCTCTCCAGCTGGCCCCGGCTTTGCGACGCTCGACGACCTCGTGTCGCCGCAGCCCGACTCGGCCGCGCTTCTGGAGCAAAAGTCGGCCGACGGCGATGACGACCACGACCACGACCACGACCACGACCGCGACGGCCTGCCGGACGACGAGGAGGGCGCGAGCTTTGGGAGCTTCGGGAGCTTCGGGAGCCCCGCGGCCGGCGAGGATCTCGGCAGTGGCGCTCACAGTGGCGCCCTCTCCGACGACGGCAGCCTTACCGGCGGGCGCCGAACCGTGCAAACCGGCCTGGACGAGGACGAGGATGAGGACCTCTCCCTGGAGCGCGACTGGTACAGCGACGACGGCGAGCTGACCAGCGCAGCCGCCCCCGGCATGATGGCAAGCGAGCCAGCGCGCACGGTGGTGGCGGTGCGCGACTTCTACGCGACCTCGACCGAGGAGGTCTCGTTCCGGGCCGGCGACCTGCTGGAGCTCTTCATGGAGGAGAAGATCCTCATTGACGACGGCTGGCTGCTGGGCCGCCGCCTTGTGGACGGCGCCATCGGCTACTTCCCGGCCTCCTCGGTCAACGCGCTGGGCGCCATCACCAAGTCGCGCCGCTCCAGCGTCGGCAACACGCTCAAGGCGCTGCGCAAGGCCACCGCGCTGCGCTACGACCGCAAAAAGGCCGAGCGTGCTGCCCGCCTGCGCGAGGCCGAGGAGCGCCAGCGCACGCTCGAGAGCGAGCTCAACCGCCGCCAGCGCCTCATGAATGCCGTGCGCAAGGCGCTCGCCACGGGCACGCGCAGGCTCGCCTCGAGCGGCTCGCGCTCTTGGACCGAGGACTTTCTCGGCGCCGACCTCTACGTAGAGATGGTCGCTGTCGCCGACTACGACGCCGCCGACGCCGACGAGCTATCCTTCACGCAGGGCGACCGCGCCCACGTCGTCTCCATCAATCCCCAAGAGGACGACCAGGACGGCTGGTACGTCGCCCGCATCGCGGGCAGCGAGGGTCTCGTCCCGCGCCGATGCTTCGAGCCCGTCCTTTGACCGAGTCAGAGACGCACCAAGAAATCCATGACCATGTAAGAAGAGACGCGCGTTCCGCCGCGCATCAGCACTGGCCGCGCGGGCCCCGCACCGCTCGCTCCTCTGCGCCAACTGCAAGTGCGCTTGATCAAGGACCCGCCGGCGCGGCGCGGTTCGCGACCGAGGTCGCGAGCCACGAGCCCTGGCACGTGGCCGCCCATTCACCCGCTTGCCGCCCTGCCCACTGCCCTGCCCTTGACACAAGTTGACGGTGATCCGAGCTCACTGCAGCCAGAGCAGTCAGCATTCAATCGCATTGCGCCCGAATTGCAAGGCTCTCCGCAGCCCCTTTCGCCCGCACGCGCGTGCCACGCTGCAGTCACTGCAGTGCACTGGCAGCCTAGCTAGGCTGCCTGGCTGCCAGGCAGCACGCACGCACGCGCTGCCAGCAGCCAGGCGCTGCGCTGTACTACTACTGCGCCGCGCCGAGCGCGCCTGGCCGCCTGCGTGCGCCTGGCCGCCTGCCGGCTGGCCGCCGCGCCGCGCTCGCCGCCGGCCTCCGCTGCTGGCGCAGTCTGTCGCTGCGCTGTCGTCAGGCGCTGTCGGCCAGGCCAGGCAGGTCAGGAGCAGCGCCTGATCAGGCTGGCCGCTGCGCAGCGGCATCCAATCACCCATCCGGCATCCCGCCGACGCGCGCGCGGCGGCGGCGGCGGGCAGCGGCGCGGGCGCGCGCGCGGCAGGCGGGCGCGCGGCGAGCGCGCGCGCGCGGGCAGGCGGCGCGCGGCGAGCGGGCGGGCGGGCGCGCAGCGGGCTGCGCGCACGGGCCGGCGGCGCGCGGCATTTCATTTCGTCAGCGGCGGGCCCTTGAGCCAGAGCAGCGCCACCGCGACGGCGCGGGCGCGGGCGCGGGCGCGATGGAGACGGCAGAGCGACCGCTAGCGGGCCTGCTGCGGCGCGTGGCGTCGCCGCCGCCGCGGGCGCCGTCGCCGTCCGGCGCGGGAGCGCGCGGAAACGCGGAGGACATGGTGGTGGTGGCCGTCCCGGAGCGCCTGCCGGCCAAGGCGGCCGGCACGGCGCCGCTGGCCGCCGCGCCGGCGCTGGGCCAGCGCGTGGTGGACATCATGCGCGGGCTGTGGAGAGTGCGCGGGTCGCGCGAGGAGGCGCTGCCGACGAGGGCCGAGCGCGGCTCGACGTGGCGGCGCGTGCTGTCGGCGCTGGCCGGCGACCTGGCCTTCGCGCTGGGCCGCTTCCGCGGCGGCGGCCTGGTCGGCCCGCCGCTGTCGATGCAGCAAATGTACAACGCGCGCGTCGAGATCGAGCCCACGCAGTCGCCGGCCGAGGGCTTCGAGAGCAGCTGCGCTGGTGACGGCGACGCCGACTCGCTCGACCCGAGCCTGCAGCTCATCAGCAGGCGCATGAAGGAGATTCTCGCGCGCATCGAGGGCCGCTGCCGCATGTCAGCCGTGCGCCTGCTCGGCTGGATGCTCGGCAAGCTCTGGCGCATGGTCTTCTCGGCCATCATGGTGGACCTGGACGGCCTGCGCCGCGCGCGGGACAGCCTCGAGGACGCTACGCACCGCCACAGCGCCGTCATGCTGCTGCCCACGCACCGCAGCCACATCGACTACCTGCTCATGAGCTACGTGCACTTCGGCTTTGACCTGCCCGTGCCGCACATTGCCTCGGGCGACAACCTCAACATCCCCATCATCGGCCCGCTCTTCTCCTTCGCCGGCGCCTTCTTTCTGCGCCGGTCCTTTCGCGGCGACAACCTCTACAAGAAGGTGCTCTACGCCTACCTACTGCGCAAGCTGCGCGAAGGCACGCCCGTGGAGGTCTTCATCGAGGGCGGCCGCACGCGCACCGGCATGATCAGCGACCCCAAGCTCGGCATGATCCTCATGGCCGTGCGCTTCGTGCGCGATGGCTCGCTGCACGACGTCTCGCTCCTTCCCAGCACCATCGACTACGAGCGCACACTCGAGACCGAGGGCCACGTCGACCAGCTGCTGGGCTCCAAAAAGCAGAAGGAGTCGCTGCTCGGCACCTTGCGCTCCGGCGTCGGCCTTGTCAGCGGCGCCTCCGACTACGGCAACGTCTACGTCAACTTTGCCGACGCCATCTCCGTGCGCGCCGTGCTTGAAGATCTCGAAGCCGCCGTTGCGGGCGCCGCGCGGGATTCCGCGAGCCGCCCCGTGCCGTCTGCTGTGGCAAGCGACACGGACAACGCTGACGAGGACGACGAGGACAACAGCAGCGACCGCAGCGACGGGAGCAGCAGCGGCGGCAGTGGCAGCCGCGCATCCAAGCAGCACCAGCACCAGCATCAGCACCAGCACCAGCAGCCGGCCGTGTACATCTCCGAGGAGGTCTGCGTCAAGGCCGTGGGCGACGCCGTCGTGCGCGCGCAGCGCCAGATCAGCTTCGTGTCGCCCGCCGCCTTCGTGGCAGCCGCGCTCCTGGGCGCCACGCCCGCCGACGCGAGCGCGCCAGCCGGCCCAGACGCCGCGCTGCAGTCGCGCATGGCGCTCTGCTTCCGCCTTGCGCGCGCCGCAGGCGCCTGCCTGCCGCCAGGCCTCGACCTCACGGACCGCGCGCAGGCCGCCAAGCAGACGCGCCGCGCGGCCAACGTGCTCTCGGCGCTGCTCGTGCCGCCGCGAGGCCAGCGCCCCGCGCAGGCGGCGGATCTCGAGGACGAGGCGCGCCGCCGCCTGCGCCTGCGGTACTCGTGCGGCCAGCTGCTCCCGGCACTCGCGCCATACTGCGCCGTGGCCACGGCGCTCTGCTCGCTCTCCGCGCAGCACGGCGGCGACCTGGCCGCCGTGCGCGTTGGCCCGCTCCTGCGCTCTGCCCTGGTCGTGGCCGACATGCTGCGGCCCAACGTGCCGGGCGCTGCGCTCGACATCGTCGCACTGCGCGCCGCGCTCCACACGCTCGCCAACATGGACCTCCTACGCATACTTCCGGGCAGCCCGGCGCCCGTGGCGGACCGCGACGACGGCGCCGACGCGAACGGCTCCTCGGCGCTCGTGGAGCCCAGCGCTGCGCTCGCCGCGCGCGACCACCTGCGCCTGCTCTGCGTGCTTGTGGCGCCCTCGCTGGCGGCTTGCTGCGCGGCGCTCGGCGCCGTCGTGGCGCTCATGCACAAGTCCATCTTCACGCACGATGAGGTCACCGAGCAGGCGCGCAAGATCATTTGCGCGCACGCGCGCGGCGGCGGCTCTGACTGGGCGCAGCGTAAGGCTGGCGCCACGTCGCTTGGCCCCATCGCTGCCACGCCCGAGGCGCTCTCCTCCGTCGAGCTTCGCGCCGCCGTCAAGGCCCTCGTCGCGATGAACATTGTTGCGCCGCCCACCGCCTACGCGACGCCGCCCGGGGGCAGCCCAGGCTTCGCCGGCACCTCCCAGGCCTCGCTCATGTCCTTTGCTTCCTCGCGCTCCTTCGCCTCCATGGGCAGCTCCTCCTCGCTCGACGACAAGCAGGGCGCCGGGGCGACTGGCTCTGGCACGCCCGCGTCGGCCTCGTCGCCAACAGGGGGGGGCTCGTCCTCGTCCGGCTCCGGCGGCGGCCACCTTGAGGTGTGTATGCCCTTTTGCGCCGGCGACGGCATGCAGCTCATCGACCGTCTCGCCACCCTCCAGGCCTTGCTCTACCGCGACGTGCGTCCGCTTGACCCGGCGCACGCGCTCCAGCAGGCTGTGGCGGGCGACATTGAGGCTTTGAAGCGCCGCGGCGCTCTGGCGGCCTCGCAGCGCTTCAGCCTCGGCCTTTTGCTCCTCGGCGCCATCGGCGCCATCGTGCGCCGCCTCCGCGGCCGCCCCGGGCGACCTGCGAGCCGACCCCTTTTGGGGTAAAAAAAAACCATCATGTGAACAGAAATCGTACAGAATGCAACCCAAATTTTCTCTCTCGTCATCGCTCGTCATCAAGGGAAATTCCCTCCTTCTTTGTCTCGCTCAGCCTTGCCATTGCTTGCATGATGCACGCCTTCATGACCGCGACGACTCAACAAGCAGGAAAAAGAAAAAGACACAACACAGTTTTTGACCGGGGAAAGCTCAATCAGTTCGTCCCAGAGCCGGAGGCAACGCTGACGTCGTCGCGCGCCTCAAGCATCCGCTTGCGCTGCTCCGGGGTCATCTCGTCGCCGAGGACCTTGCTGGCCTTCTCGGGAAGGAAGTTGGTGGCCCCAGCGATCTCCAGCAGCTTGGTGTTGCCCTTGAGGTTCTCCGGGACCTCCATCATGGAGCTGGTTGGGTCAGCCTCCAATACGAGCTCGAGGTTCTCCTTGTACTGCTTTTCTCGTGCCTTGGCTTCCATCTCCTGCGCCTTGCGCATCGCCGCCTTTTGCGACTCGTTCATCTCCGACCCGCGGCGGTCCAGCACCTTGCGCGGCAGGAGCTTGTCGTCGCCTGTGAGCTGAATGGTCTTCTTGCTCACGGTCGTGTCGGGCGTCACCTGGTCGCGCACGCCGCGCATGAGCGTCTCGTCGTCCACGCCGCCCAGCTTGTCCAACGCCTTGCACGGCACACGCGCGGCGGAGTTCACCCGGGCCAGGTCCGGCCGCTGGCTCGGTTCGATGGCCAAAATGCGCTCGAGCTCGGCGCGCTTCTGGTCGGCGCGGTCGCGCGCCTCCTTCTCCTCAGCCCGCACCATGGCGAGCCGCTGCTCGCGCGACATCTCCGTGTCACCCAGCCGCTTCACCGCCTTCTCCGGCATAATAAATGCGGACCCAAGGCGGCCCAGCACCTTGGGCGTGATCTTTGTGCTGCTGCTCACGTACCTGCGCGCGGTCTCGTCCAGGGTCGAGTCCCCCAGCATATCCAGCGCCTTGGTGTTCACCTTCACCTTCATGTTCAAGATTCCCGGCTGGTCCTCGAGCACGATCTCCATCAGCTTGCGCTGCAGGTCCTTGCCTTGGTACAGCTTGCGCCGCTCAACGCTCTCCCGCCGCATGTTGATCGCCTCCTTGCTCGTGCTCAGCGTCGCGATCATCTCCGGGTCCAACTCGTCCTCGGTGAAGTCCTCGTCCACCACGTACTCTACGAGCGGCTTAGGCGAGTCGGCGTCGTCATTTCCAGCGGAGCCCTCCGCATGCTCGTCCACGGCTTGTTCCGCACGCGTATTCATCAGCTCGAGCACCTTCTTGTTGTACTCGGCCGACAGGTGCGTGTACAGCTCTTTGATCTCTGACTTGGACAGCGTTGCCTCCTTGACCTCGGCCTGCGCCTGCCCCTCCATCACATCGCGGCTGGACCCACGCGTGCTCGCGGCCGCACCCATGCCCCCGTCCTTGCACGCAAAAGCGCAAGAGCGCCTTTGCGTGCCAGAGCGCCTTTTCGTGCGGAGCGCCTTTACGTGCCGTGCTTTGCGCGCAAGAGCGCCTTTGCGTGCCGTGCCGTGATGTGCCGTGCCGTGCCGTGCCGTGCCGTGCCGTGCCGTGCCCCGCTGCGCCGCGCCGCGCCGCGCCTCGCCGCGCCGCAGCAGTCAGTCTGCCGCAGCAACCGCAGCAGCGGCGGCCCGGGCAGAACCGCACTGCTCGCCGCCGCACGCGCTCGCTCACGACTCACGAGTCCGCGCTGTACGCATGAAATCCAAGTAACCAATCACCTTGCGCCCGCACATGCACTTGACACGTCAAGAAGCAGAAGAAGAAGCAGTAGCACCTGGCTGTGCCGGCCCGGGCCCGAAGAGAAAAAACGACTCGGAGCCTGCGAATCCGAGCCCGGCCCGGGTCCGAGCCCGAGTCCGTGTCCGCGCGCACACCCTCACGTGCCAGTGGTGATGGCTCATGGCCGGCGCGCTGCAAACCTTGGTATGCATACTTTGCTTTTCAGCCAATTTTACCCGCGCTTGGCTGGCTGCGCTGTCACCACTGCGCCTGCCCGTTGCCTTGCCGCGCGCCGCCGCGGTGGCTGCGGACGTCCTGCCGGTGCCAGTGGCCGGCCTCGGGCGGCTTCTTTTTCCACGCAGCGCGTCAGGTTCCTGTGCGCGAAACGGATCTTTCAAGTTCTTTACCCCTCGACGACTCGCACTCGGGCTCGAAATCCGCCCTGCCCTGCTCTCACGCCGCTGCCTGCGTACGTGCACTTGATCGAGGGCGGAGCGCGCTCGCTCTCGCGCTCGCCCTCGCGCTTGCTCGCGCTTGCTCGCGCTTGCTCGCTTGTGCGCGTACGCGTGCTCGTGCTCGTGCTCGCGCTCGCGCTCTCGCTCGCACTCGCGCCTCTGGCTCGCACCATGCCCAAGAGCGAGGATACGGGGCCGGCGGGCAACCCGAACGAGGAGGATGCGCGCGAGGAGGGCCCGGGCCGAGCCACGCGCGTGTCGAAAGGCTTCCAGAGCCCGGCCCGGCGCGCCCGCGCCGAGACGACGCAGGCCGTGGAGCCCAGCAGCATCAGGTTCCGCACAAACTTTCGCAATACCGTGTACCAAGTCATGGTGAAGCGCGGCTGGAAGGAGACAGACTCGGACATGGACTGGGACGTGCACTGGTCCGACCGCGACTGGATCATCGACCACTTCGATAACGCGCACTTTGAACCGTGGCAGCGCGTCAATCACTTCCGCAACGACCGCGAACTTTGCCGCAAGGATCTGCTCATCAAAAACCTCAAGCGCCAGAAGCGCCAGCTGGAACGCGACGGCGGGCCCGAGGCCGCAGAGTACGATTTCTTCCCCGACACCTTCGTGCTGCCGCGCGAGTACGCCATCTTCGTGGAGACCTTCAAGAAGTCAGGCAACACGACCTGGATCATGAAGCCCATCGGGCGATCCCAGGGCAAGGGCATCTTCTTATTCCGGAATCTCAACGACATCCGCAAATGGAAGTCCGAGACGCGCTGGAAGGCCGACAACTCGGACGTGGAGTCCTACATCGTGCAGCGCTACATCAACAACCCGTACCTGGTCGGCGGCAAGAAGTTCGACCTGCGCATCTACGCGCTCGTCACCTCCTTCACGCCGCTCGTCGTCTACCTGCACCGGAGCGGCTTTGCGCGCTTCAGCAACTCCCGATACTCGGCGCTCGCCAGCGATATGGCCAATCAGTACGTCCACCTCACCAACGTCGCCGTGCAAAAGAGCGCCGACAACTACAACAAGGAGACCGGCGGCAAGTGGGGCCTGCGCGAACTCAAGCTCTACATCATGTCGCGCCACGGCGTCGAGCGCGCCAACGCAGTCTTCAAGGAGATCGAGAAGATCGTGCTCCGCAGCCTGCACAGCGTGCAAAAGGTTATGATCCACGACAAACACTGCTATGAGCTCTACGGCTACGACATCATGCTCGACGACACCCTCAAACCCTGGCTCATCGAGGTCAACGCCTCCCCCTCGCTCGCCGCAAACACCGACGAGGACTTTAGCCTCAAGTTCCGCATGCTCAACGACATGTTCGACGTCATCGACATGGAGGGCCGCCGCGACGGCTCCGAGGCCTCCGTCGGCGGCTTCGACCTCCTCTGCGCCGAAAACGCTCCTCGCGCTGACGCCACCTACACCTCCATGCTTGGCGCTGAGGTGTGACGTGACACCAAGGTCAGCCGTGTGAAGCTTGCTGATCGGCCGTGTGAAGCTTGCTGATCAGCCGCGTGAAGCTTGATGAAGCGATCTAACTCTTATCTTTGAGTTGAGTGCCAGTGCAGTGGTGTCACACAGACAAGTACGAGTCCGCAGCGCCGCCGCCCGCCAGCGCCCAGAGTCGTCTGGGCCCTCATTTGAGAAGGCAGTGCAGTGAGCGCGTCCAAGTTTCGCTCGTCAAAATATGCAGGGGGGGCACCGGACGGGTAAGCGGGACTGGCGGCGGCTTCGTATGGGCGCGAGGTGGGGCAGCGCCTGCGGCGAGGGCCCCGTCTGGTCTGCCCCGCTCCGCAACCCAAACTTGGGACGAGAAAATGCGGTCCTCCGAGTCCCCCCCTCACACTCACCCGGGCCTTGGTCACTGCCAGAGAGAAGAGGAGCGCGCGAGGAGCGTCTGGCGAGACGCCGGAGCGACGCGGGAGCGACGCGGAGCGACGCGAGAGCGACGCGGCGGGGCAGGGCAAGACGACTCAGAATCCGCTCGAGGCGCAAGGCAAGGCTGCAAAGACGCAAGGCGGAGTAGAAGACCCAGAGCGTGCAACGCAGCGGGGAGGCCAGGCAGCGCGGGTACGAGCGGATTACAGCGCTACGAGCCCCGCGACGCGACGCGACGCGACGGGCAAGCAACGCAACGATGGAGGCGCTCCGTTCGGGCGTCCAGCGTGCGGCAGAGGCGGTAAAGAGCGAGGGCCCGGCGCGTGTACAGAGCGCGGCAGCGCTTGGCGCCGCATTCCTGGTCGACGGCACGGCCGCGGTGGCCGCGGCCGCTGTCAACGTCGCACGCCACACCGCGATCGGGGTGCTCCAGCAGCATCAGAACATGGACCCGGCCTATCTCGCTGTTCCGCTCGCCTTCGCCGCCACCATGGCCACGGTCATTGGCACGCGCGAGGCCGTACGCTGCTACTCGCGTGGGTTCAAACGCTCCGTCCGGGATCATGGCTCCGATAATCTGCTCCTCGAGCGACCTGCGGCCCGCCGTCGCACTGAAATTGGCCAGGAGCTCCCCGCCGTCGCCTCGGTCGAATCGGACACACCCATGCCAGACGCCAGCGAAGTGGACGCGGCTGTTACCATGTGCCCTCCTTCGACGGAGTTCCGCTACGTCGTCCTCGATTGGCCGCTTGGGGCTCCCGCGGAGGCCCAGGGCACCTCTGACGGGTTGCCTTCAGGCGCCGGCATTTCAACGCACCAAATCGACCAAGAATCGACCGGCAAGCCAAGTGAAGCGAATCGGGACCTCGCCCTGCCCAAGCCTTGCAGCGCGAATGGACGCGATCAAAGGCCGCAGGATGAATGTGAAGTCCCAGAGACCATGCGTGAGCACCGAGGCGATCGCAAGGTTCAAGCTGAGACCTGCCGTGGGCTGGCGAGTCTTGCCTTGGACAAGATTCTCAGCCAGAAAGAGCCGAACGGCGCCGACATCCTCGCGGCCATGCGCGAGCACCGGGCCGATTGCAAGGTGCAGGCCAAGGCGTGTGGCGCACTTGGGAACCTGGCCGTCAACGCGCGCAACAAGGAGATCCTCGGCCAGGAGCTGCAGGCCGGCGCCGACATCCTCGCGGCCATGCGCGAGCACCGGGCCGATCGCGAGGTGCAGGCCAAGGCATGTGGCGCACTTCGGATCCTCGCCGGCAACACGCGCAACAAGGAGATCCTCGGCCAGGAGCTGCAGGCCGGCGCCGACATCCTCGCGGCCATGCGCGAGCACCGGGCCGATCGCGAGGTGCAGGCCAACGCATGTGGCGCACTTCGGATCCTCGCCGGCAACACGCGCAACAAGGAGATCCTCGGCCAGGAGCTGCAGGCCGGCGCCGACATCCTCGCGGCCATGCGCGAGCACCGGGCCGATCGCGAGGTGCAGGCCAACGCATGTGGCGCACTTCGGATCCTCGCCGGCAACACGCGCAACAAGGAGATCCTCGGCCAGGAGCTGCAGGCCGGCGCCGACATCCTCGCGGCCATGCGCGAGCACCGGGCCGATCGCGAGGTGCAGGCCAACGCATGTGGCGCACTTCGGATCCTCGCCGGCAACACGCGCAACAAGGAGATCCTCGGCCAGGAGCTGCAGGCCGGCGCCGACATCCTCGCGGCCATGCGCGAGCACCGGGCCGATCGCGAGGTGCAGGCCAACGCATGTGGCGCACTTCGGATCCTCGCCGGCAACACGCGCAACAAGGAGATCCTCGGCCAGGAGCTGCAGGCCGGCGCCGACATCCTCGCGGCCATGCGCGAGCACCGGGCCGATCGCGAGGTGCAGGCCAACGCATGTGGCGCACTTCGGATCCTCGCCGGCAACACGCGCAACAAGGAGATCCTCGGCCAGGAGCTGCAGGCCGGCGCCGACATCCTCGCGGCCATGCGCGAGCACCGGGCCGATCGCGAGGTGCAGGCCAACGCATGTGGCGCACTTCGGATCCTCGCCGGCAACACGCGCAACAAGGAGATCCTCGGCCAGGAGCTGCACGCCGGCGCCGACATCCTCTCGGCCATGCGCGAGCACCGGGCCGATCGCGAGGTGCAGGCCAAGGCATGTGGCGCACTTCGGATCCTCGCCGGCAACGCGCGCAACCAGGAGATCCTCGGCCAGGAGCTGCAGGCCGGCGCCGACATCCTCGCGACCATGCGCGAGCACCGGGCCGATCGCGAGGTGCAGGCCAACGCATGTGGTGCGCTTCGGAAACTCGCCATCAACGCGCGCAACAAGGAGATCCTCGGCCAGGAGCTGCAGGTCGGCGCTGACATTATCGTGGCCATGCGCGAGCACCGAGGCGACTGCGAGGTGCAGGCCGAGGCGTGCGGCGCGCTGCAGGGCCTTGCCGACAACGCTCGCAACGCGGAGATTCTAGGTCAGGAGCTGCAGGCCGGGCCTGACATCCTCGTGGCCATGCGCGAGCATCGAAGCAATCGGGATGTACAAAGTGCGGCATGCGGTGCCCTACAGCACCTCGCCGCCAATGCTCGCAACAGGAGGGCACTCGGTCAGGAAGTGCAAGCGGGCACTGACATCCTCGCGGCCATGCGCCAGCACCGAGGCGATCGCGACGTACAGGCGTCCGCCTGCGATGCGCTACGAAGCCTCGCCGACAGGAACGATCGGAATGCAGTGATTCTATGTCAGGAGCTTCGGGCCGGGCCCGACATCCTCGCGGCCATGCGCGAGCACCGAGCCGATCGTGAGGTGCAGGTAGCGGCATGTGGTGCGCTGCAGCACCTCGCCGTCAATGCATCCAACAGGAGGGTCCTCGACCAGGAAGTGCAAGCGGGCACTGACATTCTCGCGGCGCTCGATGAGCATCGCGGCGATGCAGAGTTGCAGGACGAGGCCTGCGGTGCGCTCAGGAACCTATTCGCCCAAAAAGACTGAAAGAAGGCAATCTTTGGCCATAAGGCAAAGTGGTTTCGATCCTTGCGTGCTTGCACGCGTTTGCACATACGGGCACAGTAGTATGTCTTCGCGGCATTTGACCTTTGACATTGGGTCGCAAGGCGCGCCAGTCCTGACCAGTGACGACAGTGATGACAGTCCTCCCCTCCCTTTTGTTTGGGCCGCCGCCGCAAGCGGCACGAACTTCAAGCAGATCGAGATCAAGGCGCTGCCCGACTATGGCTCCGCAGCAAGTGCAGGCGGCGCGGGACCGATGGGCGCTTGCCCTGGGGGCGCAGGGCGCGCAGTTTTTGGGCGCCCATGACGGTCGCGGCGTGCACCATGCGGCGTCCGAAGAAGACGTGCCGGCGCTTACCGTCCTCGGCCGGCTGCAGCTGGTCTGGGCTCGCGTGCGGCTCGCATGGAGGCTCGCGCGAGCGCTGCCCAAGGTGGTGTGGACGCTCGTGCGGCCGTGGGCCGTGTACAGCGCGGCCGCTGGTCTCTGCGTGGCGCTGGCGTGGCGCTGGCGCGATCTCGTGGAGCGCGGCAGCCGCCACCAGGCGCTGGCGTGGGCCGTGGCGCTGGACCTGGTCTTGGTGCACGGGGTGGGAGGCGTGCTCAAGGACCCGGTGCACAAGCTGGAGCTGGCGCCACAGCGGTCCGTGCCGGCGGGCCTCTTCCGCGGCAAGAACTTCGCGGGGTCGGCGGCCGCGGCGCGCCTGCGGCGCGTGCTGGCGCGTTGCGACGACTTTCAGGACGTCGTACGGTACGAGCCGCCGCGCTGGCTTGCGCACGGCGACCTGCGCACGGTGATCCCCACGGTTGCGTACGCGCGGCAGCCGCTCGTGTACCTGCGGTGGAGCTTCGCGTCGAGGCGGGGCCGCGAGGCGCATTCCGTGACGCTGGACATGGTGTTTCCTCCGGCGGGCGAGGAGGACCCGCGGCGGCCCATGGTGCTGCTGCTGGCCGGCGTGGGCGGCGACTCGGACGCGCCATACATGCGGGACCTGTCGGCGGCGTGCGCGGCGCAGGGCTGGTCGGCGTGCGTGCTCATGGCGCGCGGCCTGGGGAACGCGCTGCGCGCGCCCTCGGTGGACTCCATCTTCAACCCGGCCGACACGGGCGACCTGCTGGACACGCTGGACCTGCTGCACGCCGCGCGGCCCGATGCGCCCATCCTGCTGGCCGGCGTCTCGCTCGGTGCCATTGCGCTCTGCAACGCGCTCGGCCGCCACGCCGACGCCATTCCGCGCCAGGTGGTGGCCTGCGTCGCGGTGAGCGGCGCCTTTCGCTGCGACATGCTCTTTTGGCCGCGCTACGAGGCCGTGTACCAGCCCCTCATCGTGGCCAAGATCCTCGAGGAGGTTGTCGCGCGCTACGGCCCGGGCCTCGCGGACCACCTGGCGCGCATGCTGCCCTCGCGCAGCTACTCGGCGCTCTTCGCCAACTTCTTTGCGCACCTCGCCGGTGCCGGCAGCGCTTCGTCGGCGGGCGGCGCGGACCTGGCCACCTGGAAGGCTGCGCTCGAGGGCGAGCGCTTCCGCGCCAACATCCGCGTGCCGCTGCTCTTCTTCGCCGCCAACGACGACCCTCTGCACCCGCCCGACCTCATCGGCGTCGAGACGCGCCCCTACCACTTTGACAGCCCCAACGTCGCCTACCTGCTCACGCACCACGGCGGCCACGTCGGCTGGCCTGCCACCTCCTGGCCCACGGACTTTGCGCTCCTGCGCGGCGTCGTCCTCCGCTTCCTCTCCGCCGCTCTCGCCGAGCATCACCTTTCTGCGCGCCAATGACTTGGACTCCGTGCCCAGAGCCCGGGCTCGCTTTCCGAGTTCTGCAAATGACGGGTCATCCTCCTCAGCGCGTCATAGCTCACGGGCTCGCCGCCATCATCATCCTCCCTGCCGGTCAGTCCGAGCGCGGCGCGCCCGGCGCGGGCCTCTCGCCGCCCCGCGCGTCGCGGCGCGGCCTTGCGCGGGTCGCCGCGCGCGCTTGCGCGGCTCGGGGCCCGGCGCCCGCCCGCCGCCTCCCGGCCGGCGGGCGGGCGCCCGCTCGGCCTCGCCATGGCGGCGCCGCACTGGCGGCGCGCTGCCACGCATGCGAGATTGCGCCAACGCCGGCGGCAAGCAGCGGCTGGCGGCGCGGCGGCAGAGCGCGGCGCGCGGCGGCGGCCTCGGCGGCGGCCTCGGCGGCGGGTCCGGCGGCGCGGGCGGCGAGCGGCGGCGAGCGGCGGCGGCGGGCGGCGGGCCGGCGGCGGGGCGCGCGGGCTGGCGGCGGCGGCGGCCTCGCGCGGGACCATGGCGCCCAAGTCCGAGCACTTCGGGGCATACCTGGCGGCGAGCGCCGGCGCGGCGGCGGTGAACTACCCGCTGTGGAAGGCGTCGGCGGTGAACCAGTCGGCCTTCATCACGCCGCAGGGCGACGGGCTGGTGGCGCGGCTGGAGGTCTTCAAGCAGGCCATCTCGCCGCCGTACAGGGGCATGCCGGCGGTGATCTTCGGCATGACGTGGGCGCGGTGCGCCATCTTCTTCGGGTCGGACTACTGGCGGCCACGCCTTCAGCACATGGGCGCGCCTAGCGCGGTGGCCATGATGACGCCGCCGCTCATCATCTCGTCCTTTGTGCAGGCGGTCAACATGCCCATTGTGCGCGCCAGCATCACCATGCAAAACCCCAAGGTGCAGCACGACGCCAACTACCGCACGACGCTCAGCACGCTGCGGCACCTGGCAGAGACCAAGGGGTTCTTCAAGCTCTGGCACGGCCTGCCGGCGGGCCTCATCAAGAGCGTGCCCAAGTACATTACCTCTGTCGTGGTCAAGGACCTCTGCGAGATGCACCTGCCCAAGGCGCAGAACGAGTCAGAGTTCCTCGTGCGCTCCTGCATCAAGAGCACGTTGGCGGGCGTCGCGGGCGCCGTCCTCACCAACCCGGCCGACATTCTGCGCAACGAGATGTTCAAGACGGACCTCGGCCTCTTTGACACGGTGCGCAAGCTGCGCGCCGACGAGCTCGCGCGCCGGCCCAACACGTCGAGCCCGTTCCTGGCCTCTTTTGGTTGGGCCACGCGCGGCCTCGGCTCCAACCTGGTCGCGGTCTCCGTGCCCATTACGCTCACCATCTTTCTCACGGACTTTTTCATCCGCCTCGAGGCTCCTAGGCCTGGCGACGATGCGTGACCTTGGGGCGGCGAGGCCGCTCCTGCAGCTACGCTGGGCTGGCCGCCGACGCGCTGCGCGCGCGGCCTGGACATATGCGCGGCCTGGACATAAAGGCTTTGGAGAGGAGAGAGATGAGGGAGATGACACAGAGAGAGAGAGAGAGAGAGAGAGAGAGAGAGAGAGAGAGAGAGACGGACAGACAGACAGAGAGAGAGAGAGAACGGGATTGACCTCACATTTCGTGTCGGGCATCACTCGTCCTCGTTTTCCCCGGCCGGCCACGGCGCGGTCTTGCTGGACCACATATTCACACTTCAGCCAGCCAGACTGCGGCCGGGCCGCCGGCCTGGAGCAGCCATGAGAACTGTGAGGTTTATTTCGTCGACCGCGCGCCTCCGTTCGGTCCCATTTTCTCTTAGAAGGGTGGGCATCGTCGGTTGCAAGTGGTGCAAGAGTCGTAGAAGTGAAGAAAGTAGCTCATCCAGCAAGACGATGATCATTCAGCGAGGGCAGACAGTGACAGCTGGCAAAAAGAAGAATTTACATGGCGCTCACAGTCAGAGCGAAAAGACATACTTGGTCGGCACGGAGTGACGCATGACGGCGCCGGTGGTCTGGTCGACCTCGTCGTCGTCGAACTGCACGCCGCAGAGCAAGGTGCCCGGCGGGTGCGCGACCGGGGCGCCGGGCGTGGTCGACTCGCGAAAGGGCGTGGCGACGAGCGTGGCGTTGTAAAAGCAGGTCGTCTTGGGGTAGACGGCGAGCACCTTCTTGCCGCGGCTGGACAGGCGCGTCTTGGCGGTGGCGAGCGTCTCGCGCTCGGCCAGGAGCGCGACGCGCGCGAGCGGCAACACGTAGCGTGTCTTGCTGTCGTCCACATCGGCGACCGTGACGAGGTCTGGCGAGGTCTGCGAGTACTCGGATACCTTGCAGAGGATCCAGGTGGCGTCCGCCTCGATGTAGGCCGCCACGAGCCGCCCCGGCACGTACGGCGACTCCTGCACCTCGACGGTGATGTTCAAGATGTCCTTGAGGTAGTCGATGTCGGACCGCAGGCGCTTCAGGTTCTGCTCTGACATGTCGTAGAGCTGGTCCGAGATGCTGCGCTTCTCAACAATCTTTTGCTTGAGCGACGCGCGCAGGCTCTCGAGCGGCTTGAACGCCTCGCTCTCGCGCAGCTCCTGCACCACGCGCTCGCGCGCGGCCGGCGTCGTCTCGCCTGCGCACCGCTCGCGCGCTGTCTCCAGCAGTCGCTGCTGCATGTCCGTGAGCCGTCGCAGCTCCTGCCCGCACTTTTTGTCCAGGTCGCGCATGAGCGTCGTGTACCTGCGCACCTCGGCCGGCATCACCTGCAGTGTGTCGAGGTCTGCGGTGCGGCATTGATCGGCATTCGATGTTAGTTCAGTCACAGAAAATGAAAATGAGCGAGCACAAGCACGCGGCGGGCGAGCAACATACATTCCTCGAGCACGCTGCCCTTGCCGTCGCCATACGGATCGCCGCCGCCGGGCGCCATGGCTCCACGCCACGCCACGCCACGCCACGCGCTGCCGCAGCCCCTGCCGCCAGCGACCGACCGTCCGCCGCCGCCGCCGCCGCCGCCGCCGCCGCCGCCGCCGCACGCACGAGCGCGGCACGTCGCCGTCGCCGTTGATCCTCTACTTCAACTACTTGAGCCAAGTGGCCCAAGGTACGCGAATAGACCGCCAGAGCTTAAAGCGAAGCTCGCGAGCGACGCGAAGAACTTGCGCACGCTGGAGGCTCTGGAAGACAGGCTCGCAACGACGGAGCCAAGTCCAAGCGAGCCTTGGCGCGCGCGAGGTGAGTGCGAGCAATCAAGCACCAAGTCGAACGAAGAGACTTCATTTCACCGACGCAACGAGCGAGCGAGCGAACGACAAGCCCGAGCGAACGACAAGCCCAAGCGAACAGTGGCGCTGGACGGCATCATCACAAGGGCGGTCATTTCGAGCGGGCTGATGCTGGAAAGGTTGCACTGGCATTGCCGGCCTATGAATCATCCGGGGGGGGGGTGCGAACTAAACTCGCTCGTACGACGAGGATGGCCGCACGCGAGCACGCGTGCACGCGCATACAGCCTGCTCCTAGAGTCCGATACGCCCCCGTGAGAGCTCTCGGCCAGGATCGAGTCCTCACCGCACGGGCCCTGCAGGTAGGCTGCACCCGCGGAGCCGTGGCCGCTGGGGCCGCGGCTCCTGCTCGATGGCCCTGCTGCCAGGCTCGCTGCTACCTGCCTGCCTGCCTGCACTCCCTCGCGCGGCGCGTCGGCCTGCTCCTGCAGCTCCGCCGTGGTCTCTTCGCCGTGCTCTCCACATCAGCGCGTCTGAGCCAGCCGGTCCTCCGACTCCTCGCTGTCTGGCAGTTGTGCAGGCAGTGCACGCTGTCACGAGTTGAAGTGCCCCACAGATGACCCGGACGAGAAGAAAAAACACCAGCACGCCCCATGCCAGCTCCAGCTCCAGCAGCCTCGCCGCGCACCGCACGGGCCCCGCGTCGATGCGAGCTAGCCAGCCCTCGCGCGCCGAGGCGCCGCGACTGGGCGCGCGCCCCTCGCGGCCGCCCGCACGCGCCGCGCCGCAGCCCTCTCTCTCTCTCTCTCTCTCTCAGTCGCCTCGACGTCGCCTCGGGACCGCGCGCGCGCGTCCCCCGGAGTCAGCCTGGCCTTGCCTGCTTGGCGCGACTCGGAGCCTCGCCTCGAGTCCAGGGCGCCGGCCTGGCCAGGCGCGCTCGGGTCCAGCCGCCAGGCCAAGAAACCCCGCTCGCCGCGGGCGGAGGGCAGACCCGAGTCGCGCGCCCGAGCGCGAGGAGCGCCGCCGGGTCCACTCCTGGCTGGCTGCGGTGGCGCGGCGGCGCGGCGGTCGCACAAGCGCAAGCGCGGCGCGGCACGTGCGCGGGTGCAGCAGGCAGACCAGTTTGCCACCGGCGCGCGCGGCGCGGCGCGGGCGGGCGGGCGGGCGGCGGCAGACAGGCAGCAGCAGGCAGGCAGCAGGCAGGCAGCAGGCCAGGCAGCGAGCGCGCAGAGCGCCGCGGGCAGGGACCATGCTCGCGTCTGTGCTGGAGAGCGTGGAGAGCGCCGCAAGGCGCATGTCGATGCGGCCAGGGCGCGGCGAGCGCCTGGAGCGCGCCAAGAGGTCGAGCGAGGCGTCGGCGGCCTCGTTCGCCAGCGTGCCGTCGACGCCGCTGGGCATCCTCATGGCGGGCGGGAGGTCCGTGCGCATGGAGGGCGTGCTCAAGATGAGGTCCGAGCGGCTCAAGGGCCGCACGCCCTTCGCGTGGGCCACGCGGTTCCTGGTGCTGGAGGAGGGCCGCCTGCGCATCACGCGCAGCGAGGACGAAGACGACCCGTTCGCCGGGGGCTCCTTCACGGAGTCGCGGTCCAGCTCGCTGTCGGCGTCCTCGGAGCCGAGCGAGAGCACGGTGAACCTGTCGAACGTGGCGGACGTGCGGTACGCGCGGCGCGGCGAGCGCAACTTTGGGCTCGTGCTGGCGAACGGTCGCCACTTGCGCTTCCGCGCCAAGAACGGCGAGGAGGCCGAGGTGTGGATCCAGCACATTCTGCAGGAGATCCGCAACCAGGCGCAGCTCAACCTGCGGTGCGCCGAGCTGCTCGTGCGGCAGAACGCCAGCGGCAACGTGGAGACCATCCTGCGCCAGGCGCTGCGCATGATGGAGCTCTCCATGGGCGAGGAGCACAAGGGTGTGATCGACGCCTGCGAGGCGCTGGCCGGCTACCTGCGCGCGCGCGACGACGAGGACGGCGCGCTCGAGTTCGAGGAGCGCGCCGACGAGGTGCGCGACGCGCTGGCCACCACGCGCGCCACGATGCGCCACTTCAACGGCGACAACGCTGGCCTCTGCGAGCTGCGCATGTGGCTCGAGCTGCAGAACCGCGCCGACGACGGCGCCGAGGCTATGGATCGCGCCCAGGAGATGCAGCGCCGCGAGGCGGAGCTCATGAACCTCATGTCGAGCCAGCACGCCTCGCGTGTGCAGGAGCTGCAAAACAAGGCCATCGCGGCCGAGCGCCGTGCCAGGGCCGCCGAGCGCGAGCTGGCCGCGCTGCGCGTCATGAAGCGCGATCGCGCCAGCATGGACGACGGCGCCGTGCCGGGCTCCCTGGGCTCGACGCCGCCCGCCGCGCCTCCGCGTCTTTCGGAGGAGCGCCGCAATCTGCGCAAGTCCGTGGGCCGTCTCGTCGGCCGCCTCAGCATCACGCGCCGCACGAGCACGAACCGCTCCATGACCAAGCAAAAGCCCTCGGTCGTCGAGCTCGCGACGAGCGACGAGGAGGATGAGTCGCACGCCGGTGGCGCTGAGGACCACGCGCGCCCGCTCGAGGAGCTCGCCGCCGCGGAGGACCTGCGCACCGCCGAGGCGGCGCTTGGCCACGTCCACGACAGCTTCGAGGACGATGAGGGTGCCGACGAGGAGGAGGACGACGACCAGGTCGACGACCAGGCCGTTGAGGACCTCGAGGAGGGTGACGTCGAGGCAGAGGAGCAGGCGGCCCAGGCGGCCCAGGTGACCAAGACGGCCGCCCGGCGCCGCAGCTCGCGCCGCGGCTCGCACCGTCACTCGCACCGTCGCTCGCGCCGTCGCTCGCACCGTCGGAGCGTCGAGGAGGATGTCGAGGACGCCACCGTGGAAGAGGAGGAGGCGGAAAATGTAGCAGCCGCAGCGGAGGCGGAGGCGGAGGCGGCAGAGGCGGAGGACCTGGCGGCGCTAGAGGCCAAGGAGCGCGAGCTGATGGAGGTCAAGCTGGAGAGTGAGCGCGCGCAGGAGGAGTCGCGCGCCGAGATCCTGGAGCGCATGGAGGCGCTCAAGGCGCAAATGGCCAAGAACAAGGCGCGCGAGACGCAAGGTCGCCAGAGCGTAAACCGTGCCGCCATGCATGCCAGCCTGCAGCGGTCGCTCGACAAGCCGCGCAGCGAGCCGCCCGCCGCGTGCTACCTGTGCTACTCGGAGGCCTCGAGTGGCACGCTGCTGCTCAAGTGGAGCATGGAGCCGGTCGAGGACGCCATTGGCCGCTTCTTCGTGGGCGAGGGCATCTCGGTGCCGTCCTTTAAGTTCCAGCACAACGACGGCCGCCAGGAGCTCTCGCGCGGCTTTCTGGGCACGGGCGGCCTTGGCCGCTACTACTCGGGCATCACGGCCTTTTTGAAGATCGCCTACGAGCACGACAGCGTGCAGACCGTGTTGTCGGGCGGGCCCATCCCGGTGCGGGTCTTTCTCTGGCGTGATGGCCACGTCTTCCACATCACACCTCACGCCGCGTTCTCGCTGCTGGGCGCCCGGGGTATTGCCATCGTCAACGAGGCCAGCGAGCTCTTTGCTGGCGTTGCCAAGCTGCCTCTGGAGCGCTTCTGCGTGCTCGGTGCTCAGAGCGGCGCGTCCCTCTCGCTCGCCTCCTCCAAGCGCCTCAGTGGTGCTTCGGCTTCCAGCAGCAGCAGCAGCCAGCGTTCGTTTTCTTCTGAGGTTGATGATGACATGCTCTGAGCCTTCTGCTGCCTGCCCAAGAGTAGGCCTAGCTAGCATTCGCGCACGATGGCTGCGTCTCGACATCGTTGTTCTTTTGACAAGTAAGTGAAAATACCAAGAGGTTGTTGTTTTTTGTTGTACGAGTGGTACCAACCACATTCCGAAAGAGAGAGAGAGAGAGAGAGAGAGAGAGTCCGAGAACAGCGAAGAGAAAGGGGAGAGACTCCTTCACTTTTTCAATTTACAGCAAAAACAGCGCCCGAGCCCGAGGCCACAAGCATCAGACAAACGACCACGAGTGCAGCACGCACGCCACGCTCGAGGCTAGAATCTTTTTAGGCGGCCAAGAGTGCAGCAAGCACGCTCGAGGCGACTGCCTGGGCCTGGACGGTTGGATCTTCGGGCCAAATGCCGCCCGCAGGCACGTTGGCGTGATGGCCCATGGCGAACACGTGCGGCGTGGAGCGCACGCGAAAGGAGCCCGGCTCCACATCGAGGCCAGCACACTCGCGCTTCTGCCACTCGCCGGGAAAGAGCATGGGCGGCTTCGCACCGGAGGCTGACTCCGCGTCGGTCTCGAGGTCGTAGAGCAGTGCGCAGAGGCGCGCCGCGAGCGCGTCGGCCGAATCGCGCACCACAGCCTGCGGCTGGCGCGCGTCGCCGGCGCACACCAGCACGTCAAAGTCGAGCGCGCGGCCGCTCGACAACACGACCGAGTCCGAGTTCACGCAGTCCACCTGGCCCACCAGGATGCGGTCCGGCGAGGCGGCGCGGTCCCAGAGCAGGCGCCACAGCCAGTGCGCGTGCGGCGCCTCGCTCACCAGCACCACGCGCACGGGCGCCGCGCCGCGCTCGCGCAGCAGCCGCACCACCTCCCAGCCCGCTTCGCCCAGCACCACCACGTCGGCCGTCAAGCTTCTGCTGCGCTGCCGCTTGCGTCCGCTCGTCCGCCGCCGCCGCGTCGCGAGCCCTGCCAGCGCCGCCAGCGCCACCGCGGCTGCGGCCAGCGCCGCCGCCTTGGAGGCCGGCATGGCCGCCGGCATGGCCGCCGCCAAGCTCCGTCTGACTGCGCGCCCGCGCTGCCGGCCGCGGAGGCGCGGCGGCTCGGACGGGGCGGCGGTGGTGGCGGCGGCCGCCGGTGCCCACGCTGCGCGCGCGCGCTCTGCCTGCGCTGCCTGCCTGCCTCGGGCTCCGCTCCAGCTGGTCTCCAGTTTTGGCAATCCACTCTGCCTGGTCGCCTGACACGAGTCGGTCGCAGGACTCGGAGCGCAGGCCGACGTGCGCCTCGCCGCGACGCGCTGCTCGAGGCTCAACTTCCGCCCGGCTGGCTGCCCGGCCGGCGCCTCGGCTGGCGCCACGCTCCCGAGCCTTGCTCGCGCGTCATGGCCGCGCCGCCGCCGCGCCGCGCCGCGCGCTGTCTGCTGCTCGCTTTCGTGCCATGGCATGCCATGCGACTCGTGCCTTGGCTGGGCCACCCTCGCTACTCGCAGCCTGTGACAGCCAGCAACGTGACAACGTCGTTCGCTGCACTGCAGGCTGGCCGCTGGCAGGCCGCAGCCAAGCCTGCGGCCGGCTGCTCTCCAGCTGAGCTGAGCGGGGCCTGCCTGGCCCTGTCCTGGCCCTGCCAAGCCTTGGCTTGAGACTTGACAGTGATGATGAGTGAGTCAGCTCTTCTTGCTCTCGCTCTCGCTCTTGCTCTTGCTCTTGCGCGTGCTTCCCGTCATCTCTCTGTCGCAGCCTGAGGTCACCGCGTCACCTCGCCGCACGTCGCTGGCCGCCGCCGGGGTTTCGACGGCGCTGCAGTGCCGACCGAGCCATGACCACGGCGCGGTGGCGTAGCCGCTGGTTGAGTCCGTCACGGTCATCAGCCAGCCCCGCAGGCTGCTACGGTACGAGTGCGCCGCGCCGCCCGTCCGTGCGCCGCCAGCAGCGAAAGAATGAAAGACAGCCGGGCCTGCCCTGGCTGGCGTGACGGCCTGTTTGAACAGTGAGTGCAGCCGCCTCCAGTGCAACTTCTCAGCGCTTGCAAGAGGGCGCAAATTCCGCGCAAGTCCACTACTCACGCGCCAAGGCCAAGCTGAGGCGCTTAACGTTAACGTTAGCTGCAGCCACCCAAGGCTCCGCAGGGCGGCGGGCAGGCAGGCAGTGGCAGGCAGGCGAGGCCAGCACTGCGACAGTGCAGCCAGTCGTGCCTTGATTGAAACTTGAACACTTGGTTGATCATGGCCGGCCAGCAGCGGTGGTCGCCCTTGGCTTGGTTTTTTTTGGCGGCCTGGCAGGCGGCCCTTGCCCAGCACTCACTCACAGTCGGTTGGTTGATTTTTCCCTCGGCGGCTGGCTGCGGCGGCGGCGCCCTCTGCCTCTGTCGGCGCGCCGCCCTCTGGCGCCGCCGCCCGCGCGGTCCGGCCGCCCCCCCAGCTCGGCGCACCGCCTGCTCGCGCCGGGCGCTTGTTTTTTCCCGCCGCGGCGCGCTAGGCGCGCGCCTAGGCGGCGCGTAGGCGGCGGCGGGGGCCCCCAGCCGCGCGCGCCGGAGGGCCAGTGGCGCCGGTCGGGGCGCTTTTTTTCCCGGGCCGGCGGCCGGCGGCGCGCAGGGGGCCGGCCGCCCGCAGCGGCCCGCAGCCGGCGGCGGCCGCCCCCGCAGCGGCGCGCGCCGCGCCAGAGGGCGCCGCGCCGTGGGGGGGCGGCGCCTGGGAGGCAGTCGCGAAAACCGAAAGCTCCCTCCCCTCGCCCTCTCCCTCCGCGCCTCTCGCGCTCCCTCCCTCCCCTCCCTCCCGCGCGCCTCGCTCGCGCGCGCAGGGGGAAGAGAGAGGACGCCGCGCGCGCGTCGCCGGGCCGCGCGCGCGCAGCAGCGGGGCGCGGCGCGGCGCGGCGCGGCGGCGGCGCGGCGCGCGCAGAGCGGCCGCGGCAGGCAGCCCGCGGCAGGCAGCAGGCAGGCAGGCAGGCAGGGCGGCGCGCCCGCCCGCCTGTCGGCCAGCCAGCGGCCGGACGACCGACGCGCCGGCGGCCAGTACCGAGCGCGCGCGCAGGCGAGCGAGGCCGCGGCGAGCGCGCGCAGCAGCGAGCGCGCGAGCGCGCGCGCGGGCGGCGGGCGAGCGCGCCCGGAGCAGGCCCCGCGAGCTCGGGCGCGAGGGAGCGCGCAGGCCGGCTTGGCGGGCTGGCTGGGCCTGAAGTCGCGTACTCTCCGCCCTCGGGGGCCCTCGAAGCCGCCGCCGCCGCCGCCGTTAAGCTCGCGGCCCCGCGCGCGCTGCTGCGATGTTCCCGCCGCACGCGGACCAGGGCCCGCAGCAGGGCGTGCCGGCCGGCGCCGCAGACAGGATGCAGGCGCAAATGGACGGCTTCAGCAACATGCTGCAGGCCGGCGCCATGATGCAAATGCCCGTGGCGCCGCCGACGGAGATGCGGCCGAGCATGATGGAGATGGTGAGCCAGGCGATCGCCACCATGGGCAACCGCAAGGGGTCGTCGCTGCAGGCCATCAAGAAGTTCCTCACCGAGCGCTACGGCATCGACTTCACCAACAACAACGCCGAGGAGAAGAACCGCGTCAGCAAGGCGGTCAAGCTCGGCGTCAGCCGCGGCGTCTTCATCCAGGAGAAGAACTCCTACCGCCTGGCCACGGCGCAGGCCGACCCCATGGCTGGCATGCGCCAGCCGCCGCACCCGCACATGGGCTACCCGCCCCACCCGCACGCGCCCATGCATCCGCAGCACCCGCACGCGCAGCACCCGCACGCGCACCCGGCGCAGCACCACTTCGGCGGCGGCATGCAGCAGTTCGCGCCCATGGGCTACCCCGGCATGCAGACCCAGTACATGGGCCCGCCCTTCTTCCAGCCCCCGCCCCAGCACATGCCGCCCATGCAGACCATGATGCAGGAGCCCCTCAAGAACAACAAAAAGAAGAAGAAGAAGAAGAAGGACGGCCTCCCCAAGCGCCGCGGCGCCGGCGGCCTCAGCAAGCCCATGCTGCTCTCCGACGAGCTCGCGCAGGTCTGCGGCGGCGTCTCCATGGGCCGCACCGACGTCATCAAGAACCTCTGGCAGTACATCAAGACCAACAACCTCCAGGACCCTTCCAACAAGAAGATGATCATGTGCGACGAGCGTCTGCGCCGCGTCTTCCAGAACATGGACCGCGTCGACATGTTCAGCATGCCCAAGCTCGTCTCTGAGCACCTCACCAAGCCTGACAACCAGGACGAGCTTCAGGCTCAGATGAACGCCGCGCAGCAGCAGCAGCAGGCTCCCCAGGGCTTTTACGGCGACCAGCAGTACGAGGAGGCTCAGGACCAGGACGAGGAGGACAAGGCGCACCAGGCACAGCAGGAGCAGTGGTCCTGCTGAGCTGAGCTGGGCTGCCTGAGCAAAACTCACCTTGCCCGCTCCTCCGCCTCCCTTCCCCGTCCTCTGTCCTGCCTGTTTGCTTGCCTGCACTGCCCGTTTCGTTGCCTGCCTGCTCGCCCGTCTGCCCGGCGCCTCCGACCGGGGTTCGGAGGCCCCTTGGTCTGGCTGCAGCTCAAACCACACAACACTAAATCTGACAACAGAAAGTCTTTTTCCGAGTCCGTTTACATTTCGTCAAGTCCGTTTACATTTCGTCTTCGCTTTTGCACCCAGCAAGTGGGCTCTTTCACACCGCATTGTTGACCTGTCCTTTTCTCTTCTGCTGCTCTGCGCTCATTCACAACACATTCTTGACATGCGAACATTCCATCCTTTTCTTCGCCCGTTCTTGTGAGGGAAAAGATGTCTTCTCACAGGTCGGTCGATTCACGTGTCGCACCCAGACAGATGATCTCTTGCGCAACACGGGTACCACCACCCCACCACACAGATGGCCACTGCATTTACACAGTTTTCAGGGGTATGCAAGGCCGGCATCGGCTGTACACCGCATCTACAGCGCGCTTGAGACGTGTCTCGCAGGCCAGAGTCCTCGCAGGCCTGCTTCGCGCGCGCCACGGCCTGCGCAGCGACTTCCACCTGTCTACCATGACTGTATCGGGTATGTCACGATTGCTTCGCACTCCTGTGAACAAGCTGTGACGAGAGGGGGGCACCATGGCATTCAGAGTCGTACCGGTTCGATAACAGCGAATCACTACACCAGACAACGCGCATTCCGGCCATATCGCCTTCATCAGTTCACTGCGCTCTCAGGCGTCTCAATTCACTGTGATAGCTGGGTGCGTGTGCCGTGCCCCCCTTGCTTGTTCTTGTGTGCCAGGTCTTATTCGGCGAGCCTTCGCCTGGCTGCTGGCCAGGCCTGGCCCGCCGCTGTGTAGCTACAGTAGGTGGCGCCAGTGTAAGCGGCGCCGGCAGCGGCGGCAGTACGGCGCACTGCAGCCAGGCGGGTGCTGTTCTGAGCGAGGCTGCGCGCCTTGCTGCCCGAGAGCAAGTTGAGAAGATGTGAAAGACGATGGCGCTGGGCTCTTGGCTTGCTGCAAACAAGTATGCTCTCCGAGTCAAGGTTTCTGCTGCTGGTGGTTGGTGACTGTTGCTGCTGCTGCTGCGAGTCTGCGACTGCGACTGGTGCTACTGGTGCCGCAGTGGTGATGCTGGTGATGCTGCTGCACATCACCGTCATCAAGTGCTCGACCTAGCCAAATGGCTTGTCCGCCTGCTTTTGCTTCTTCTTCTCCTTCCTCTTCTCCTTCTTCTTCTTCTTCTTCTTCTTCTTCGCCAACCACCACCTGAGGTCTCGCTCCCTGGCGCTCTCCAAAGCAGCCCTCTTTCTCGCAGGTCGCTCCCATGCGGCAGGCGCCCGCCCTCGGCCTGCCAGCGTGATGGGGCCTCAGCTCGGAGTCGACCTCGGTGAGCTCCAGGAGTTGAGGTGACCTGGCCGGCTGCCTTGCTTGCTTGCTTGCTTGCTTGCTTGGTTTGCCTGTCTCGTCTCGTCTCTTCGCCCTCTTCGCCTCCTCCGAGTCGTGCTGCTCAGCTCCGCCGCCGCCGCCGCCGCCGCCCCCGCGCGCGTGACAGGCCGGCAACGCGGCGAGGCGCGGCGCGCGCGGCAGGATGCGGCGGCCGGCGGCGGCGGCGCTGCGGGCGCTGGCGCTGGCGCTGGCGCTGGCAGCGGTAGCGGCGACGGCCACGGCGGCGGCGGCGGCGGCGGCGGCGGCGGCGGCGGCGGGCCCGGCGACGCTGCGCGGCGAGGCGAGCGCCGCGGAGGAGGAGGCGCTGCGCGCGCGCGTGCTGACGGACGCGGAAGGAAGGCGGCGCCTGGAGGTGCCGCTGGTGCGGCGGCTGCGCAGCGACGACCGGCGCGCGCTGCGGCGGCTGGCGGAGGCGGAGAAGTTCAAGGAGCTGGCGCAGATCTCGCGCGAGCCGGACGGCGTGTACTGGTCGTGGCTGCGCATCGGGCCAAACAAGGACGATGTCTTCAGCGTGATCGTGGATACAGGGTCCAGCACGATCGCCGTGCCGTGCGCCGGGTGCTCGTGCGGGGCGCACAACCACTTCGACCCGAGCTCGTCGAACGGGGCCACGGTGACGGCCTCGCCGTACTCGCAGTGCTACCAGGAGGGCTCGTGCAACCGCGGCAGCAATGTGCGCGCGCCCATGTGTCTGGGCAAGGGCTGCGACATCGAGACCGAGGGCCTGGAGCACGTGTTCGGCTGCTGCAAGACGTACGCGAACGCCTTCAAGCGCCAGTTCGCGGACGGCATCATTGGCATGATGGGCGGGTCCGCCACCACGCTCATCGCGGACCTGCGCCGCGCGCACCGCCTCGAGGACGACCTCTTCTCCATGTGCCTGGCCAGCGACGTGGGCGTGCTGGGCGTCGGCGGCCTTGACTCGACGCGCCACCTGGAACCGGTCCAGTGGACGCCGCTCGAGGTGAACGGCTACTACCGCGTGTCTGTCGAGTCGCTCTACGTGGAGGGCCGCGAGTACGAGGTGCCGGGCGCGTCGCAAAAGGTTGTGGTCGATAGCGGCACCACCTTCACGTACGTGTCGCCCGACATGGCCGACGCCCTGGCCAGCTACTTTGACAAGTTCTGCAACGAGGACGAGGACAACTGCCCGGGCACGCGCGACCCGTCCACGGCGCACCCGGAGGACCGTCGCGACTCCGTGGCCTGCTTTGCACCGCCGGCCGACAAGGACTACTCCAAGGACCTTGACCCGTGGCTCGAGCTCTTTCCTACGCTCGAGATCGAGTTCGCGCAGTACAAGGGCGAGTCGGCGCGCATCTGCGTGCCGCCGGGCACCTACTTCTTCCGTTCCAACGAGGCCTACTGCGTCGGCATCTTGCGCGACACGCACCGCAAGAAGTTCATGCTCGGGGCGCTCACCATGAGCGGCTTTGACTACATCTTCGACCAGTCCAACTCACGCCTCGGCCTGGCGCGCGCCATTTGTGATAAATCGCGCGACGACGAGCCCGGCACGCGCACCTCGCGCGCCGAATGCTGCGGCTCCTGCCTCAAGGCGCAAAAGGACGGCTTCAATGCCGCCAAGGCGCCCACCGCCGGCGGCGATGCTGATGGCGACGGCGACGGCGACCAGAAGGAGAACCAGCCCGCGACCGACGGGCCGACGCGCGCGCCGTCCGCTGCGCCCTCGGCCGCGCCGGCGCCCACGCAGGCGCAGACGCAAACCACCCCGGACGGCAACTTCATCATCAATGCGCCCAATGTCGCCGGCCACTTTGGCGACGAGCGCACCATACTGACGCCCGCGCCCAAGTCGACGACCTGGACCACGGCCACGTACGAGTTCGGCGCGGCCGACGCGCTCCTCCTGACGGCGACCGCCACCATCTGCGAGGCTGGCTCCGGGTGGACCTTTGCGCCGGACTCGCTCCTGGCCGTCGAAGGCCACGATACCATCATCACGGTGGGCACCGGGTGCACGCTGCCCAACGTGCGCGTGGCCGAGGGCGCCACGCTGCGCACCCTGGAGGGCGACCTCGCGGACGACCCTGGCGCGGTACCCGATGCGCGCGTCGCCGTGGAAGGCGCCATCGTCCTGCTCCAAGGCCACGTGGAGATCAGCCCTGGCTCGGCCATTTCCCTGGCCGCCAGCTCGCCCGGCGTGCAGATGCAGCCCACCTCGCGCGTCTCGGTCGCCTCGGGAGGCGGCATGCAGTGCGTCAACCTCTCGCGCGACCGCATGGCGCTCTTCGACAGCGGCGTCATTGAGGTCGCCGGCGGTGCCGTCTTTAACTGCTACGTCACCGTCGGCGCCACCGCACTCATGATCGTGGAGCCCGGCGCCACGGTCGCCGCCGAGGACCGGCCGGCGGTCTTCCTTGGGTCCTTGCAGATCCAGGGCACGCTGCAGTTTGCGCTGCGGCGGTCGCCCTTTAACGCCTTTCTGCTGCGCGCGCACCTGGTCGGCTTTGACATCATGCACCACCACCCAACGCTGCGCTTCGTGGAGCACACCACCGGCAGTGAGGAGGACGAGACCCTGCTCTTCCAGGACGTGCCGCACCGGGCGCGCGTCTTCTCCGCCGACGGAAACTACATCCAGGACAACCCGGCCACCGTCGAGTTTTCCGACGTCTTTCAGTGCGCCGGTGTTGCGCTCGACGCCGGAAGCAAGTACACACAGCTCGTCTTTCCCTCGCAGCGCTGCATGAACCGCTGCCTCGACGACCCGACCTCCGTCTGCACGGCCGACGAGCGCGCCTACTACCCATGGCCGCCCCAGGACGAAGACGAGTACTTTTACGCGCCCGACGACGATGACGAAGAGGAGAAGGAGGAGGTGGAGACCGTACAGCAGTCCTGGTTCGACCTCAACTCCTACAAGCACGCCGTGCGCAAGTCTGTCGAGGACCCGGCCGTGCAGAAGAGCGTCACTGGCGGCGCGCTCACCGGCATCTTCTTCGCCCTCGTCGTCTTTTGCGCCGTCTTCCCGCCCTCCCCGGTGGCTAGGTGCTGCTGCCCGCGGCGCAGGACGGGCCCACGGCACACCTTTGACAGCATATAATGACGAAGCGAGACCTCGACGGCGATAAGGAAAGTTAGTTTGAGAGAGGGAGCCTGAGAAGGCGAGATGAAAAAAGCAGCGTGCGTGGTTGAGCCATCCGCCAAGAGACGCAGAGTCAATCCTCGGGCAGCTCTGATCAATGCATTGCGTCACACATCACAAAAAGACATTCTTTTCCGCCCTCTTTTTTTCTGTACCACCACTACCCACTCGTCAGACAGAGAGGCGCGCCGCGCAGCTCACAGTCAGTGCGACTTGAAGACCCAGTTGTGCAGCTCGGAGGCCTTCTCGAGCGTGTAGTCGTGCAGCTCGTCGAACTTGGCGTACTTGCTCTCGAGCCACATGCCAAAGACCGTGGACGCCGCCGCCACCATGGGAATCACAATAAAGACCAACAGGCGCACGAGCGTGATGAGCGCGGACGGCAGGAAGCGCTGCCAAAAGCCCACGAGCAGCTGCGAAATGAGCGTGATGACCAAGATCACGCCGGCGCCCATGAGCAGCGCCTCCTTGAGCGTCATCTTGGACGCGTAGTCATAGCTCGCCTTGGCGCCGCGCGAGATCGCCTGGCCCGTCGCGCGCAGCGCGGTCTTGGCGCTGTCCGTCGCGCTCATTCTTGCCTGCCCTTGAACCCGGCGCCTCCTGCTGCTTGCTTGCTTGCTGCTTGCTGTCGCTGCTGCTGCTGCTGCTGCCGCCGCCGCCGCCGCACGAGGCTCGACCTGCGCCGCGCTGCCGTCCTTGCCTGCGAGCCGCGACGCGATGTGGTTCTGCACGCAGACCAGCTTGACCAGGCCGGCAGAGAGCGGGAGAGAGTGCGAGAGTGCAGCGCTAGTACACAGGCAGCTTACCTAAGCAGGGCAGCACGCGTGTCCAGCGCGCGCGCTCGCTCCCACTTCACGCCAACGCAGCGCAGAGAGAAGGTAGTCACCGTCGCTGATTGGAAGCACGCCGCACGCGCGTGCGGCCAATCCGCGCGACACGACAGCGCGAGCCGCCGTCGCCCCCGGCGCCCTCCGAGTCGCCGCCCGCCCGCAGCCGCACCGGCACGCCGCCCTGCGCTGCCGAGCCCGCCCCGGCCAGCCACGGCGAGCCGGCCGTCGCCGGCCTGGCCGTGGGCGCCGGGCGGGGGTGGGATCCCTCGCGTCCGCGCCGTCGCTGCTGCCGCGCTGCTCGCCGCTGGCGCGCTGGCCGAGGCTGGCCGAGGCTGGCCAGGCAAATTGAAGCATTGAAGCAAGGCTAGGCTGCTCGCGGCGTCTGTGGGCGCGGCGCACCGGTGCGCCAGGGCGGCTGGGCGCGGCGCACGGGTGCGCCGGCGCGCAGCTGCGAGAGAGAGAGAGAGAGAGCGAGAGAGAGAGGGAGCTGACCGCGAGGCGGCGGCGGGCGCGGCGGCGGGGGCGGCGGCGCGCAGCGCACTGCAAAGCGCGGGCTGATCGGAGCGGGGCTCGAGTCGAGCCCGCCGGCGAGGCGAGGCGGGCTGACGCGGAGCAGGGCGCGCCGAGGCTGGAAGTTGGCCTCGTTCATGAGACTGACTGGGCGACCGCTGATCCGGCGCGTGGGATGATGGCAGGCTGCTGCGATGAGAGGCGATGCGAGGCGAGGCGAGGCGATGCGATGCGCGGTGCTGTCGACGGGAGCTGTAGCTGACACGGGCGGCCGATGAGGCGCGGAGCACGTGAAGGCTTCGAGAGAAGCTGAATGGCCGGGCGGCACGGTGGAGTTCGGGCTGATGAAATTGGGCTCGGCTCCCGGCAGTGCGTGCCGCAGCTGCGGTCGAGCGAGGGCCGTCTGTGAGCGGCGGTTCACCGTCAGTTGTGGTTGGCTTGGCTTGGCGAGACTCTCACTCTGACGCGTGCCTCGTCCCCGAGGGTCATCATCAGCCCGCTTGCGTTCTTGTTGGCTCTGGGTGTTGGCTCTGGATGTTCTCGTTTCGAGTTCAAAGCCAACTTGAAGCCAAGAGATGAAAAGGCCGCACTTTCTGAAGGCCGCAGTTTGCAGTCTATTCGATCACAGCGCTGCCACAGAGACGCTGCCGAGAAAGGCACGTTCCTCTGGCCGAGAGCCCCGACGTGGAGAGCTCTCTCTTGTCGCGCCGTCTCGCTCGCTCTTGTCACACTCGCCCTCGTCTCTCGTTCGAAGTTGCGCCTTGCCCTGCTCGTTCATGGCGCTCCTCTCACGAGCTCGCCGGTGATCCTCCTGACCACGTGGTTTGGACGCATGGACGAACTTCTTCTTCTGCTTGCTTGCCTGTGATTGGGGACGGCGACGAAGAAGAAGAAGAAGGAGAAGAAGACACTGCTGCTGATGCAGCAGAACTCTCTCGTGTCGTGCAGGCGGCGCGGCGAGGCGCAGCGCAGCAACAATGGCAGGCGCGGCGGGCTTCGTGGTGGAGGACGCGCAGCGGCGGCTGGTGGCGCTGCACGAGCTGTGCGGCAAGACGGATGCGGCGGCGCGCGCGCTGGGCGCGCTGGTGCAGCGGCAGCAGGCGGCGGCGCAGGGCCGCGACGCGCGGCGGCTGGCGGCGGACGCGGACCAGCTGCAGCAGCAGGCGAAGCGGTGCGCGGAGATGCAGGCCAAGCTCAAGGCGGAGGACGAGGCGTTCTTGGCGCTCGTCAAGCGTGGCGCGGCCGGCGCAGGCGCGCAGGCCTTCAAGGCCAAGAAGCTCAAGAGCGACTACGACCGCAAGCTGCGCGTCGCAGACAGCGTGCGAGGCGCGGACCAGGCCGCCAAGCGCGCCACGCTCGTGCTGGCGGAACTGCGCAAGCAGCAGCGCCTGGCCGAGGCGGCGGCCGCGCCGCCGCCGGAGGCGCCCCACTCTGAAGGGCGTTCTGGCGCGCGCGCCCAGCTCGAGGCGCGCCGCTTCTCGAGCCGACAGCAGCAAGAGCAACAGGAGCAGGAGCAGCAGCAGCTCATGCTCATGCAAGAGCAAGAGCAGCAGCAGCAGCAGCAACAACAGCAGCAGCAGGGCTATGCGCTGCGCGAGTACAACGAGGAGAGCACACGGCAGAGCGAGCAGACGGCGCTGCGCGAGGTGGCGCGCAGCGCGCAGCTCGTGGAGGAAATGGCCACGGAGGTGGGTGCGCTGCTGGAGGTGCAGGGCGACGACGTGAGCCGGCTCGAAGACAACACAGACGACTCTGTGCAGCGCACCATGGAGGGCGTGCACGAGCTGAGCCGCGCACGCCGGCGGCAGGCCAGCACGGGCGCTGCCACAGCCTCGCTCGGCACCGCCACGGTGGGCGGCCTCGTGGGTATCCTGGGAGGCCCCGTTGGCGTGGTCATCGGCGCAGCGGCCGGCGGCGTCGTGGGCATGATCGCAGGCAAGGGCGTGGCCGCCGTCAAGCGGCGGTCCATCAACGCCGAGACACGGCGCATCAAGGCGCTGCTGTCGGCGCGCAAGCAGCGGTCCGGCGAGTTCACACTGCAGGTGTACGCGTACGAGGTGCAGCAGTGGTCCTTCATGCTGCGCAAGTGGGTGCAGACCGAGCGCTTCTGGACGGACGAGTTCGGCGAGCCCATCCGCGGCGCGCACCCGGAAAAGGACTACACGCCGGCTGAAGCACGCCTGCAGCTGCTCGCCGAGGCGCGCTCCGACTACAACCACCTGACCGAGGCCGAGGAGGACGAGATCGAAGCCGTGCACAGGCGCGAGCTCGAGCTCGAGGTGGCCTGGACCTGGGCCTCGCACAAGTGGGACGTCGTCGTGGACCGCCCCAACACCGACCTGGGCGGTTGGGACTTTGCGCCGCGCGCCAACGCCGACACCTGGTACCCGGAGGCAAAGCGCAACTGCGTCGTGCGCCGCCGGCTCTGGATGCGCTACCTCGTCGGCAAGCCCGGCACCTCGCCCGCGCACCGCGCCGCGGCTGCCAAGCTCGAGCGCGCGCGCCAGCTGCACGAGGCCTCCGACAGCGACGCCGCGCTCTCCGCGGCGGACCGCGAGACGCGCCAGCTCTGGAACGGCATCTACCGCAGCTCCGTCACCACCAACACTGTGCTCAACGAGTCCTTGTCGCGCGCTACCGACCAGGGCGACCAGATTTCCCGCGCCGAGCGCAACGCCGCTCTCGTCGGCGACGCCGCCACCTACACGCAGCGCATCGATCGCGCCTCGCGCTTCACTGGCGCCGTGCGCAACCTCGTCACTTGGCAGGGCGGCCAACTTAGCCAGGTCGACGCCAAGGCGCGCCAGGAGGAGCTGCGCCGCGAGCTCGCGCGGGACCAAGCTGCGCTGCGCGCCTCGCGCGACCGCCTCGCCGCAGACGCCTCGCTTGAAGACGAGGCCGCGGCCAACTTCAGCGACAACCGGGTCGTCGCGGAGCGCATGGCGGCCGAGCTCGACGACCAGAATGCCAAGCTCGAGCGCACTGCTGACGCTGTGGAGCGCGGCAATGCCTCCGTGCTTAAGATCACACGCAGAATCAAGTCTTGAGAGCAAACAACCACCGCCCATCAACGTATGTAAATGTAACAGAAACAATCGATCACTCGAAAGGAGCCCAAACCCATCACATGCCGCGCAGGTCTTGCACCAGAATCCCGGCATTCACTGTGTCGGCATGGTCCTCGCCCAGAGCGTCGCGCCAAATCACGTAAGCGCGCTCGGCGAGGCGCAGCGCGTGGTCGTCCTGGCCCAGCGCCTCCCGCAGGAGCGCCATGTTGAACATGGATGTGGCCACCATCGGGTGGTGATCACCAAAGGCGTCGCGGTGGATGGCCAGTGCCTCCTCGTTGAGCTCGAGTGCCTCGGCATAGCGCCCCTGCATGCGTTTCACCACGCTCATGTTGCTGAGCGTGTCAGCAATCGACGGATGCCGCGCCGGCAGGCAGCGGCGCTTGATGGCGAGGGCCTCGCCGTACATCTCCAGCGCCTTGTAGTCCTTGCCCTGCGACTCCATGAGCACGGCCATGTTGTTAAGCGCGTCCGCCACGGCCACGTTGTTGTCGCCGAGCGCCTCGCGGCGGATCGACAGCACGTCCTCGTACAGCGCAAGCGCGCGATCGCCGTTCCCGTTCGCCTCCAGCACAATGGCCATGTTGTTGAGCGTGTCGGCCACGGACGGGTGGCGGCCGCCCCAGATGGCGCGCTTGATGGCGAGCGCCTCCTCGCACAGGCGCAGCGCCTCGTCGTAGCGGCCCTGGCTTTCGCAAATCACCGCCATGTTGTTCAGCGTCTGCGCCACGAGCGGGTGCTGCGGCGAGAGCGCGCGCTGCGTGGCGAGCGCCTCCTCGAAGCGCGCATAGGCCGCGTCGTGCTTGCCCTGCGACTTCTCCACGACGCCCATGTTGTGCAGCGTCTCCGCCACGCTCGTGTGGCGGTCGCCCAGGCGCTCGCGCCGGATCGACAGCGCCTCCTCGTAAAGCGCGAGCGCGCCATCCAGGTCACCCTGCAGGCTCTTGACCACCGCCACGTTGTTGAGCGTGTCGGCCTCCGACACGTGCCGCGGCCCCAGTGCTTCGCGCTTCATGTCCAGCGCTGCCTGGTACAGTGCCAGCGCCTCCTCGTACTTGCCCTGCGCCTTCTTCACGATACCCATGTTGTTGAGCGTCGTGGCCTCCGACGCACCGCGCGCCTCCGCCTCGCGATACAGCGCGAGCGCCTCTTCGTACAGCCGCAGCGCCTCCTCGTGTTGGCCCTGCGCGTCGCGTACGCCGCCCATGTCATTCAGGACATCTGCCACGCGCGGGTGAGAGGCGCCCAGCGCCGTTTTGCGGATGCTTAGCGCGCTGTCCAGGCTCGCCAGCGCCTCCTCGTACCGGCCCTGCGCCTTGCGCACCGCGCCGATGCGGGCCAAGGTGCTGGCCACCGAGGCGTGCGTCTCGCCGGCGGCGGCGCGCCGAATCTCCAGCGCCTCCTCCAGGTGTGCATGCGCCAAATCCAGCTTGCCCTGCGCCTGCTCGGCCTCGCTCATGGACTCCAGCAGGTCCGCCACGGCGCCGTCGCGCTCGCCGTGCGTCTCGCGCCGGATCGTCAGCGCTTCCTCCAGCAGCGCAGCCGCCTCGGCGTGCCGGCCCTGCGTCTCCGTCACCACCGCCATGCTCTTGAGCGTCTGCGCCACCGATGACCGCCGCGCCTGCACGTGCCGGTCCGCGGTCTGCGCCTCGTCCTCGCGCAGGACATGCGCAACGCCGGCCTCGTCCACGAAGCCGCGCACGCCTGGCAGCTGTGACTGGCAAAGCGACTCGCGCCGGATCGCGAGCGCCTCTTGCAGGAGCTCCATCGACTCTTCGTGCCGGCCCTGCGCGTCCTTGACCACCGCCATGCCCTCCAGCGCGTCCGCCACCGAGGCGCGCCGCTCGTGCGCCGCCTCCAAGGCCGGCAACGAGGCGGCGCTCGGCCCGCGCGGCCGCGACGACGCCACGGCAGCGGCCGCCGCGGCCGCCGCCGCGGCGGCTCGGGCGCCCGCGGCGCGCGCCTTGGGCACACTCGCATCGCCGCTGCCAATCCTCTTGCTCAAGGGCCTCGATCGCGGTGTTGGCGGCTTGGCTGCCGCTGCCGCAGCCGCTGACGGGCCCGTCGCCGTCGTGGAGGTCTTTTTGCGCCAGCCCGCCACGTTGCCCGAGGAGGGGCGCGTCCCGCTGCCGCTGCCGCTGCCGCCGCCGCTGCTGCTGCTCGTGCCACTCTGGCCCGTCTCTCTGCGCGCCGCGATGCCGGCCTTGCGCTCCTTGTCATCCTCGTCACCCTCGTCATCCTCGTCGTCGTCATCTTCAGGGTCGTCCTCCGACCCGCTCGCCGCATTGCTCACCTCCTCGGCGAGCGCCTCCAGAGAGGCACGGTGCTTGTGCCGGGTGTTGAGCGGTGTCGGCTGTTCCGGGAGCGGCAGCGGTGGCGGCATCACTTGCGAGGCTGTGGTGGCGGAAGCATCCTGGGCCGCCGCGCCGCCGGCCGCGCTGTCATCGACCTGCAAAACACCGAGCGCCTCGCGGTACATGACGAGCGCGTCCTCGAAGCGACCCTGCGCCTCGAGCACGGAGCCCATGTTGTTGAGCGTCTGCGCGATGGCCGCCTGGCGGTCCTCAGGCGAGGCGCGGTAGATGGCGAGCGCCTCCTCGTAGAGCTCGTAGGCCACCTGGCAGCGGCCCTGCAGACGCTTGACAAAGGCCAAATCGTGCAGCGTGTTGGCCGCCGAAACCTCTTCGCCGAGCTCGCGCTTGATGGCAAGCGCTTCCTCGTAGAGCGACGCGGCGTCCTCGTAGTCGCCCAGCTCGCGCGCCGTGGCAGCGAAGTTGTGCAGAAGGTCGGCGACGCGCATGTGGCGGTCGCCAAAGTGCGCGCGCTTGATGAAGAGCGCCTCCTCAAAGAGCGCGTAGGCCGCGTCCACGTTGCCCTGTGCGTGCCGCACGAGCGCCAGGCGATGTTTGGCGAGGCCCACGCGCACCCCACGCGGGCCCTCAAGGCGTTCGTACGTGCTGCTGGCCTTGCTATAGTACGCAGCGGCGCGCTCAAGCTCGCCCATCTGACGCATAAAGCCGCCGGCGTTGACCAGCACGTCGGCCAGGCCGCGGTCGCGCGTCGGATCGCGGCACTCGCGCTCCGCGCAAACCACGGCTTGCTCCACCTCGTCCAGCACCCAGCGCATGAGGCGGCACGACACGGTCGCGCTGAATTCGGGCAGGCCGCCACGCAGCTTGGCGACGGCACGGCAGATGGTCGACAGGTTCTCCGGATCGCGGCAGCGCATGCGGCGCACGTCGATGTTGGACACGGCCTGAATGAGCTCCTCGCCGCCACGGCCCGCGCGCAGCCACCCGAGCACGTCAACGCCGTCCTCGTCGCCGAAGACCAAGCTAAACGGGCGCTCGATGCGCGCCGCGCCGTAGACCTCCCACAGGCAGAGCGCGCGCTCTAGCGGGCGCGCGTCGCACCAGTCCTCAAGCACCAGCACGGTCGCATCGAAGTGCTCCTGCGCCTTGTGCAGGCTGCGCCGGAATGTTTTGCGCCGCTGTGCCGCGGCCACGTCCGGCCGCCCGCGCAGTCGCCGCGTCATCAGCGACCAGTTCACGCACAGCACGTCCAGCCACAGGTACGCGCGGTCCGTCGGCACGCCGGCACGCTCAAAGTACCGCTGCACGCCGTTCAGCAGCGCGCCCATGCTGGTTTCCAGCGCGCTGATCACGAAGATGCCCTCGAAGGGCGCGCCAAAGGCTTCCGGCGCCATGGTGTCGGCCAGAAAGCACTCCGCATCGCCGGTGCGCGCGTACACAACATGCTCCGCCACGTCAGCGAGCGTCCAGTCGCCGCGGGCCTTCTCGGCCACCTTGCTGGCGTCCACCTCTACCTCGCGCTCCTGGATGGGCACAATGCAGCGCACGCGACCGCTGCCGTTCTTGTGGTTCCTGCCGCTGCCGCTGCCGCTGGAGGACGCCAGGCCGCGGCGCCTCGGTGACGCAGGCGCCGCGCGCACGAGCGTGTCGCCCTGGGCAACACCGCAGTCCAGATCCTCGAGCGCCGTGTACAGGACGACATTGGCGGCGGCCTCCTTGGCCACCACGGCGCGCCAGAGCTCCAGCAATTCCTTGAGCCTGATCCCGGCGAACTGCACGACCTCGCTTTCCAGCGCCGCCACGTCCGTGAGGCGCTGCGGGACGCTGGCGTTCACCAGGACCGCCTCATCCTCCTCGCTCCGTTTGCGTGCCGGCAGCTGCGGCTTGCGCCGCGCGGCCCCGCGCCGTGGCTTCTGCTTCTGCTGCTGCTCCTGCTCCTGGTGCACCTGGCCCAACAAGGTGTCCCCGTGGGCCGGCGGCGCGTCCTCGGCCGGCCCGCTACCGCTGGGGCCGGCCGAGGTTGCGTCGTCGCCGCGGTCCAGCGCGCGCTTCCGCGCCGCCGCGTCCTTGCCCGACCTCCCGTGCAGGCTGTCAGCGCTCCCGCTGCCGGTCCGCGTGCGCTCATCCTCCGGCCTGCCCGAGCCGCGCCGCTTGCCGGCCTTCGCGCTCGCCGCCGCTGCGGCATCCTCCGGCGCCGCAGCGAACGACGCGCGCCGCAGCGACGACCGCGTGCATCCCATCGTGTCGCGCGCGCGCCGCGGCCCTCGCTTGGGTTCTGCGGCCGCCCCGCGCCTGCCGCCTGCCTCGCCCTCGCCTTGGCCTTGGCCTTCGACTTTGAGCTCGCGTCCGCGCAGAGTTGTGCAAAAGGTCGGCCGCCCGTCGCTGTGCTGGCCCCCTGGCTGCTGCTGGCTGCCCGCCTGCCGCGCCGGGCCAGGCCGCCGCCGCGCGCGCTCCGGCCCCGACGCCGGCGGAAGGGGCGAGCGGCCGCCGCGCCGACCGAGGTAGCTGGCTAGCTACGGTCGCCGGTTGATCATTGATTGCCCTCCGCTGCGCGGCCTCGGCGGGCGAGCTTGAGCTTGACAGTGAGCGAGCTTTTGGGCTTTTGCTCGTGCCGCCTCCGAACGCGGCGCTGACCGCGACCGCCTGCCGCCTGCGCGTCGCCGTGCGCCGCCCGCGCACAGCGAGCGCGGTCGCCGCCGCCGCCGCCGCCGCCGGGGCCGAGGCCGACCTGGCCGGCCGCGGGCGGCTTTGGCTTTGAATTCGAATTTGAATTCGAATTCGAATTTGAATCGATCAAGCGTCAGTGGTGCAGCAGACCCGGAACGGCAGCCTGTCAGCCTGAGTCGCGTGCGACCACGGCTGCCGCGCCGCCGCCGCTGCCGCTGCCGGTGCCGCCGGCGCGCGGAGTCCGAGTTCTGCGCTCCAGCTAGCTAGCTAGGCTGCCGGGATGCGCTGCGCCGGCGGCTCGAGCTGGCTGGGAAGCGGGCGCGCCGCGCCGCGCCGCGCCGCTGGCCGGGAAGCCTGCCTGGCAGTGGCACTTACTTCTTGCCAGCCCTCGAAGTCACGCGCCAGCCGGGCGGCTCCCAGGCGTTGCCACGCGACAGAGCAGGAAGAAGGCCTGCTCTGGCGCGAGCCTGTGCGGCCACGCCGACGCCGGCAGTGCCGTCATCGCCGCTGCTCGTGGCGAGACGGCGGACACGGTGAAATCGTAAGTGGTGGTAGCGGCTGGTTGGCGGCGACTTGGTCTCATTGCAGCGAGACCGTCTCTTCATCAAGGCTTCATGACAACGAGGCTTGGCTTTTTTACTTTCAGGCACGCTTCGCGTTCTGCTGATCGGGGCAAGGCGCAGTACAGCGGCCGAGCCCGAAGGCGACAAGAGCGACGACGACGAATGCGAGGAATGTGATGGAGCCGTGGGGTTCGTCGCCAACCGTCATGCAGACCGGGTAGGCCGGATATGTACAGGACCTATCGTCCCAGACCCCGTTGAAGCCACCAGGCATTTGGGTGCACGTCATGCCCGGATTGTCAAAACGTGCGTTCATGTTCGGCTCGCCTTCGGCGAAGAATTCAAAGTCGACTCGTGTCCCGTCAAGCCAAATCCACTGGGTCTGGTCCATGCTTGTTACCTTGTCGAAAGGTAGGAGGCCGACCCAGCAATCGCGATCCCAGCAGTACGTCTCGTACACGTACTGATTCAGACGTTTGGAGTGAAGGGATACGAGTTCTCCGCCGTTGCGCTTGCAGTAATCGAGCGCTTCTGAAAAGGTGAACTTGACGTTCGCGCGGAAGATGCCTTCTTTGTCTGGCGCGACGACCATGGTCAATCACCGCGCGGCCTCTGCAAGCCAGTATCTTGCTACTGTTAGCGATTCTCGTTTCTACTCGAGGCAGGGCGTTGGCATGCCCTCGACGGTAAGACCGCAGTTGCAGGGCACGATCTGCCCGGCGCTCTCGGCCAGAAGAGGCTGTTCCTGCTGCTGGCGCTTGCCTGTATTCGCCTCTTCTTTCCTCCCCGCACCCCCCCCTCCTTCGCCGCCGCTGCCGCCGCTGCCGCCGCGCCGCGCCGCTGCCGTTGCGCCGTGCCGCTGCCGCCGCGCCGCGCCGCGCCCCACCGCGCCGCGCCGCCGCACCGGGCTCGGCCAGTTGATTGCTTTGGAGAAGTAGTTCTGCTGGGTCGTCGCAAGCACGCGCCCACGGAGAAGACGCCCGACGCCACGTTGCTGCACGTAGCTGCACGTAGCTGCACGTAGCTGCACGTAGCTGCACATAGCTGCACGTAGCTGCACGTAGCTGCACGTAGCTGCACGTAGCTGCACGTAGCTGCACGTATCTGCACGTAGCTGCACGAAGCTGCACGTAGCTGCACGTAGCTGCACGTAGCTGCACGTAGCTGCACGTAGCTGCACGTAGCTGCACGTAGCTGCACGTAGCTGCACGTAGCTGCACGTAGCTGCACGTAGCTGCACGTAGCTGCACGTAGCTGCACGTAGCTGCACGTAGCTGCACGTAGCTGCACGTAGCTGCACGTAGCTGCACGTAGCTGCACGTAGCTGCACGTAGCTGCACGTAGCTGCACGTAGCTGCACGTAGCTGCACGTAGCTGCACGTAGCTGCACGTAGCTGCACGTAGCTGCACGTAGCTGCACGTAGCTGCACGTGGCGTCTGTCTGTCACGGTGCAAGAGGACCTTGGGCTCGCGCTGCCACAGATTGCGCATGTTTGCTGTTGCCGATTCCATGATGACAGTCTCGCTTCATGCCCAACCCAACCTACACGCTTGTTCCGCGCGAGACTGGGCAGATTCAGTCCGCATCACATCGTTTCACATCGTTTCACACCGTGCACCTCGCAAAAGAAGACGAAACAAAGGACACAATTACATGTTTCACCTGGGACCGGCCGCACTCGACGCACGCTCAGGACTCCCGGACAATCGCGTATGGCGCGCGCTCCCTCTCTCCCACGCGGCGCGTGCGGGCTTTCGTCCCCAGCCGCGTCTCAGAGCTCAAAGCGAAAGGTAAAAATGAGGGTCCAGACGGTAAATGCTGAGCGCGGCGTCGATGAAGACGAAGGACGCAGCAATGGTGTCGCTGCGTCCCCACTTGAGCGCGTGCGTGTAAGCCTGGAAGTAGGTGCCCTTCACGGTATTGCCGTAAAAGTTGTCGTCCCGGACAATCGCGTGTGGCGCGCGCTCCCTCTCTCCCACGCGGCGCGTGCGGGCCTTCGTGCTCAGCCGCGTCTCAGAGCTCAAAGCGAAAGGTAAAGATGAGGGTCCAGACGGTAATACTGAGCGCGGCGTCGATGAAGACGAAGGAGGCAGCAATGGTGTCGCTGCGTCCCCACTTGAGCGCGTGCGTGTAGGCCTGAAAGTAGGTGCGCTTCACGGTATTGCCGTAAAAGTTGTCATCGGCGTCGTCGCCGTAGGCAAGGTGGAAGTAGTAGTTGCGGTCGCGCCATACGTCGGTGACAGCGACGAAGTCGGTGAAGGTGGCGATGATGAGAAACATGAGACTCGAGTACTGGCGCATGGCGATATTCTCGTAGCCGCGGGCCAGATAACAGCTTAGCGCCATGAAGAAGGAGGATGAGACCTTCTCGACGGCCATGGAGTCGCGCATATCGAGGGAGGGGCGCACCACTTTGGTGTTGCCGACGATCTGCCAACACTTGTACAGCACGCTGATGCTGGCAAGCATGATGGGTAGGCCGCTTGACACAATCCCAAACAGCGTGCGTCCCATCTCATTCGGGTTGCGTTCGTCGACCGAGTCCAAGCACACGCCCAGCACGAAGAAGGCCTCGGACTGCGTGGCCAGCACCGCGGCGGCGTAGTGCGCCAGCCAGTTATCGTCCGAGGTTCCCGCTTCCGACGCCACAGACTCCGCCACCTCCTCCTTGGACACCACGTCCGTCTCGCCCTCCGCCGCCACCGCCACGCTCGCCTCCTCCGCCATCTCGCGGCTGCCTCGTGCGCTCGGGCGCCGACTCTCGCCCTCGCTGTCCGTACGAGCTCTGCTGCCCTCGAGTGCACTGCACAGGCGCCGCGAGGCGCGCGCAGCACTTGCCGTGGCCGCGGGGCCCTTACCACACACCGCGCACACGTACGTCCGGTGGGGGGACAACACGCCAGTGACGCCACAACACAAGCTTCCACTATCACAGCCTGCCAGTGACTGAGGCGCGCCGCCGCGCCAAACCCAAAGTCGGAGCGACGTGACTCACAGAGAGTGAGGGAGACCTGGCAGACCGTGTCCTGCGAGCGCCACCGGCCAGTCCTCCTGCGAGGCAACGCCCTCAAGTTCGACCAAGTTCAGGTTGCGGTCCCGGTGACGGTCCCTTGCCTTCACGCTGGCCAAGAAGTGGTTCGAGGCTCGCGCTCAGACTGGATGGCCTCACCGACGGTATCATTAACTACGCGATGGCTCCCAAACGTACGCAGGGCACGGCCTTCCAAAGTTCCGAGCGCCCTCGATCACTGCCGACCATCCGAGTCGCAGCTGGCCGCCGCCGTCGCCGCCGAGTCGCCGCCGAGCCGCCGCGCTCGCTCGGCTTGGTTTGGCGCTTCAAGTTCAAGTTGCAAACCAAACTATCGTCTTGCTAGCTAGCACGTGCCCGTGCAGGTCCCCCGCCCGCCGCGGCGGGGACGCGCGCCCGCGCCGCGGCGGGCCCGGCGCCGATCCGCGCCGGGTCGCTCCGCCTCGCTCGCCTCCGCCTCTTCTCCGCCTCTCTCTCTTTCTCCCTTTCTCCGGCGGGAGGAGGCGACCGGCCGGCGGCGCGGCGCGGGCGGCGGCGCGCGGCGGCGGCAGAGCGGAGCGGAGGGCGGCGGCGACGGCGGCGCTGCGCTCGCTGCGCTCGGGCGCGCTGAGCTGAGCTGCGCTGGGCTGGGCTGGGCTGGGACTCGCGGCGCGCGGCGGCGGCGGCGGCGGCGGCGCGGGGCGGGCCGGGCCGGCGCGCGTTGCGTCTCGCCCGCGTTTCGAACGAGCGCGGCGGCAGCATGGCGGCGAGCGCGGCGGGCGGGCTGGCGGGCGTGGACCTGTCGGAGCCGGACTTCTCCGGCTACCTGACCAAGCGCAGCAAATGGCTCAAGCAGTGGCGGAAGCGGTACTTTGTGCTCAAGGGCAACCGGCTGTACTTTAGCGAGGCGCCCGGCAAGACGCCGCACGGCGAGATTGACCTCAAGGACTGCCTCACCGTCAAGAGCGCAGAGGACAAGACCAACAAGCGCCACAGCTTCGAGGTCGCCACGCCGCAGGAGGTCTACTTCCTCTTCGCCGACACGGAGAAGGAGAAGGACGAGTGGATCGGCGCCATTGGCCGTGCCATTGTGCGCTTCTCCAGCGCCTACACCGCCGACGATGGCTACGAGGACTGATTGTGGGTGCGGGCCGAAGGCACTCACTCACCGTCAGCTCGTTCCTTGCTTTTAGTTCTTTTCCTTTCGTGCTCTACCTTTTTACATCTTCTCGTTGCTCAGTTTCTTTCTGTCGCCCGGCGCCGTGCGGCCGGCCCGGCTCTTGACGGTGGTGATTGGCATGTTCGGCGACCACCTCACACCTAGCGGACCGCGAGTTGATGCCGATGCCTCATTGCTGAAAGTTTTCCAGCTGGCTGGCTCGTCCGCTGCTCTGTTGGCGGCAAATCAGGTTGCATTGTGCGTTGTGTATTTACCGTGGCTCCAGGCTGCTGGGAAATCAGGTCACACCTTGCATCGATTCTCATGATTTGTTTCTCACACACCATGCGCACTCTCAATTTTTGGCACAAGGACTGGCTTGCACTCTGCATTGGCCTGCACACTCTGCATTGGCCTGCACAATCTGCATTGATTGGCCTGCAGAGGTGGTACGCCACAACATACATCTTGCATCAAAATTCAATGTTCGTTTGTCTGTCTCCAGTGACGCGCGCCACTCTCTCTCTTCTTTTAGTCTCGTCACCTGCGCGACTCGATCTTGGGCAGCAAGTCGCGACGTAAAAGATCGGGCGAGCAAAAGTGGCGCGCGGGATGGGACCGCAGGTGCTTGGCGAGAAGCTCGCGACGGACGTAGAGAATGGTCTGGCTGTCGTGGCGCAGGAGCATCTGGTTGTGCTGCAGCGTGTCGCGAATATCGTGGGGCGCGATGCCGGTCTCCTTGGCGAGGGACTTCATGTCAACCCAGAGCGGGCCAGCCAGGGCCACCACGTCGGTGGCCTCTGCAAAAGGCTCACGCGGTCTCTCTCCGCGCGAAGCCGTGTCATCCGAGGACGAGGAAGAGGCAGGGGCAGCACTGGCAGCAGTGGTCGTGGCGGCGGCAGCGGTGGCAGCAGCGGCAGCGGCAGCGGCAGCAGCAGTCGCGGCGGCGGCGGCCGCCCCCTCGCCGTCGGAGTCCAGCGCGTCCTCCCCCGAGGTACGCTTGGCGCTGGAACCGGCATCATCGAGGCCGACAAAGGAGGTGGGCCGCGCGCGGCGCGCCGGCAGCGAACTCTCCGCCAGCACGGAGGCCGGCAGCGCCTGCAAGCGCGCCAGGAGGTACTCGAGCAGCGCAGCGCGCCAATAGGAGCGATAGGCGGCCAGGCCATAGTCCGAGAGCGGCTTCTCCGGGCTGCCGACGCGACCCTCGGCCACTGAGATGGCGTACGAGACAGAGATGAGGAACTTGCCGTAGCCACAGCCCTGGTACTGGGGGAAGGTGAGGATACACGAGAGGTTGAGACCCTTGCTGTGGCGCGCCTCGCGGCTAAAGTAGCCCACGACCGTGCCCTTGACGGCCATGACGAAGAAGTAGAACATGTCGACGTCGTAGAAGAGCGTCTTCTGGTCCAAGAAGAGCTTGCAGAAGAGGCACAGGTTGCGGCAGTAGTCGCGGTTGCGCTTGCCCTCCACCAGGTAGATTTCGCGGTCCTGCGAATCTTTGTATACAAGGGTGCCGGGCGGCCTGCGCAGCGGGCAGCGCGCGCGGTGCCGGCGCAGCGCGTGCGCGGACCAAAAGTACTTGAAGCACTGCTCACAGATGCCCAGCTTGGGCGTGCCGGCGCACACCTCTGGCGGGTACGGCGTAAAGAACCAGACGTCGAGCTCGAAGGCGCCCAGCTGGACCTTTTCGATCAGCCGCTGCGGCGTGTCGGAGGCGTCCGAGGCGTCGTCGTCGTCGTGCTTGGCCTGGCGCGCGTGGCCGCCGCGGTCCGCGTCATCCGTGCGCTTACGACCCACCATGGGCGTGGCGGGCTTGGGCACATGGACGCGTGGCGTCGGCGCCTCGAGCCGCCGCGCGTGCTTGGGGGGGCGCGACTTTTGCGGTGACAGCGACTCGTCTGTGCGCCCGCTCATGTTGTCGTGGTCCGACAGGTAGTCCGTCGTGTCCTCATGGGACGTACGCACGTGAAGCCTTGCCGCGTGCCGCCGCGCGCGCGTCGGCTTCTCGAGCTGCCTCTGCTGCCTCTGCTGCTGCTGCCGCCGCAGCTGCGCGGGGCCGCGCTCCTCGCTTGCGTCGGCCCTCTCCTGCTCCTTTCCGTGCTCGTGGTCCGCGTCCGCATGCTCGTCCACGTCTCGCTGCTGCCGCAGCCGCCGCTTCTGCCTGAGCCTTGGCGCGTCTTCTCCCGCGTCTTGGTCCGCCTCAGCGCCGCGCTCCTGCTCCTGCTCCTGCTCCTGCTCGCGTGCTTCGTCGTCCGCGTCGGCCTCGGCACCCGCCCTGGCCCCCCTCGCGGCGGCCCTCGCTCGCGCGCGCTTGCGCGAGGCCGTCGTCGCCGCGGCCGCGGCCGCCGCCTTCTTGGCCGCGCGTCCTCGCGCGTCCTGCCGCCGGCGCTCCTGCTCCTCCTCCTCCTCCTCCTCATGCTCCTCCTCCTTGCCCCGGTCCCCCTGGGCCGCCTTGGCCGCGCGCTCCTGCCCCTTGCGCGGCCGCGCCTGCCGCGCCACGAGCGCCGCCGCCTGCAGCGCGTCGCGCCTCGCGCCTGCCGCCGTGCCCATCGCTCCCGCGCCGCGCCGCGCGCCGCGCGCGCGCGCGCGCGCGCGGCCGTTGCCGCGCGCCGCCCGCGGCTGCCTCGCCGCGAGCCGCCGCGCTCGCCTCCTCGCCTCGCCGCGCCGCGCCTCGCCGCGCTCGCCGCGCCGCCGCCGCGGCCGGGCGGCTCCGCCGCCGCGGCCGGCGCGTCGCGGCCGGCGCGGGCCCGTCGGAGCGGTCTGCCGCGCGCGCGCCGCCGCGCGCCGCCGCGCCGCGCGCGCGCGCCGCCGCCGCCGCGCCGCGCGCGCGCCGCCCCGCGCCTCGCCACCGGCGGCGGCCCGTGCACGGGTCGCGCGGCCGCCCGCGGGGCCGCTGCGGCGGGCCGCCGGGTCCGGGGCGCGGCCGCGGCCGCGAGGCGCGCACACTGGGGGCGCGGCGCGCGGCCGCTGCGCGGTCGGCACGGGCGGCGCGACGCGCAGACTGGGCCGTGCCGTGGGGGCGGACGAGGCGGGCGCGAGACGCCGCGGGCGATCCTGCGCGCGCGCGGGCGGAAGCAGACCTTGAATAAGCGAGCTCGGACCGCTGAGCAAGTCGCTCGCTGGCTCGCTCGCTCGCCAGGCAGGCAGGATGGGCGCGGATGCGGCGCCGCTGGCCGGCGTCAAGGTGGTGGAGATCGCAGGGCTCGCGCCGGCGCCCTTCGCAGGCATGGTGATGGCGGACTTTGGCGCCGACGTGGTGCGCGTGGACAGGAGCGGCGCCGATGGGTCCATCGCGCCCAACTTGGACAACCTGGCGCGCGGCAAGCGGTCCGTGGCCGTGGACCTCAAGTCCGAGGAGGGCAAGGCCGTCTTCAGGGAGCTCGTGGCCAAGGCCGACGTGCTCATCGAGCCGTTCCGCCCCGGTGTGATGGAGCGCCTCGGCTTCGGCCCCGACGTGCTCTGCAAGGCCAACCCGCGGCTCATCTACGCGCGCATGACGGGCTTCGGCCAGGGCGGCGACGGCAAGGTCGAGAAGGCCGCCGGCCATGACATCAACTACATCGCCGTCACCGGCATCCTCTCGCAGCTGCGCAAGCAGGGCGAGGCGCCGCAGCCGCCCATCAACCTGCTCGGCGACTTTGCCGGCGGCGGCCTCATGTGCGCGCTCGGCATCCTGCTCGCGCTCATCGAGCGCTCGCGCTCCGGCAAGGGCCAGGTCATTGACGCCGCCATGGTCGACGGCGCCTCCTACGTGAGCAACTTTATCTTCCGCGGCGTCGCTGCCGGCGGCATCAGCAACGCGCTCGACCGCGTCGGCACGAACCTGCTCGATGGCGGCGCGCATTTCTACGGCGCCTACACCTGCAAGGACGGCAAGCACTTTAGCGTCGGCGCCATCGAGCCGCAGTTCTACAAGGAGCTCCTCGCCGGCATGAACCTTGACCCCAAGCGCGACAACCTTCCGCGCCAGATGGACACCTCGCAGTGGCCCGCCATGAAGGAGCGCTTCGCCGCCATCTTCAAGACCAAGACGCGCGACGAGTGGGCCGCCATCTTCGACGGCACGGACGCCTGCGCCTTTCCCATCCTCGACATCGACGAGGCTCGCCAGTACGCGCACAACAAGCAGCGCGGCACCTTTGTCCCCAACGGTGACGGCGACGGCACCTATGAGCCGCGCCCGGCGCCCTTCCTTGAGCGCACCCCGGGACTTAACTCGCTCAAGAGCCCTACCCCGGGCGCGCACACCGAGGAGGTGCTCCGCGAATACGGCATCGACGCCAAGCGCATCGCGCAGCTCCTCGAGGCCAAGGCCATCGCCAAGCTCTGATGCGCATTTCCCTGTCTCCTCTCCCCCCCACAGACAGACCCATTCCGAAGAAGCTTCTTTCTTTTACACAGGATTCAAGTGAGCGTCTTACCAAAGTTATTTTCCACTTTCCTTTCCCCATTCCACGTTCTCAAGTGAGCGTCACGGTCTTACCAATGTTATTTTCCACTTTCCCCATTCCTCGTTCTCGTCCTCCTCTTCCTTCGTCCTCGTCAGCTCTTGATGCCGCCGCTGTACACGTCCATGCCCACCAGCACGAGCGCCCACGGCAGGCTGCGCCGAAAGAGGCGGTTCGGCAAAAACGGCGCCATGCCGGCCGCCGCGCCGCCCGCCACGGCCACAGGCCGCTCCATACCCTGCTCGCTCAGCATGCACTGCACCGTCTGGTACGTCGCGAACATGCCTGCAAACATCGCCGTCGTGCCGAGCTGCTGCCTGAAGAAGAACCGCATCACCACCGGGTCGCGCAGCTTCGTCATGGTCTTGCTCATATCCATGGTCAGCCCGGCGTTCTTGCCGGCCTCCGCTGCTCGTGCGCACGCGCGTCGTCCTTTCCGTCAGCGAGCGAGCCCCTCGGGGGGCGCCCCAGCGAGAGAGAGCCCCCCATTTGTTGGCCACGACTAAACCTACTCGTGCCAAAGAGGAAGCCGCACGTCGCGCCAATGAGCGTGCCGGCGTACGCGTTGCGTCCGCACGGCAGCTCCTCCAGCACGGCGGGCACCGACATGCTCTCCTCCGCGCGCCGCCGCCGCCGCCGCGCAGCTCCCTCTTCTTCTTCTTCTTCGTCTCCTTCTTCTTCTCGTGTCTGCTGCTCTGATCAGCTTTGCAGCCACGACTTATGGCTCGCTCGCGCGCAGGTGCGCGCTATACCCGTTCGCATCTGTCTTCCCGGCCCTTGCTCCCGGCCTTTGGCGCTCTCGGCGACCGCCAGTGACCAGCGTTTGCGCCTTGGGCGGTCCGTCCTCGGGGACCGCGTGCTTTCAAGCTAGCTTTCAGCTTTCATAAGGCCTGCGGCAACGTAAAAGCCTCCCCGCTGGAGCGAGCTAGCGGAGATCCGGCACGTGCCGTTTGGCCGAGTCTTGCTTGACACGCGCAAGGGCACACGATACGCAGCACTCGCATTGGTGCACCAGGGGCGTGCACCGGCAGATTTTAAAAGAGGGCACGATGCGCGCCACGTTCGCGGCGCAGCTGCTCGTCGCGCTCAGCGTCCTGGCAGGCGGCCAGGTGCGACCGTGCGACGCCTTCTTGTGGACACTCACAAATTACGAGGCCGAGCAAGAGGTGCAGCACCACGCGGACGCCGGCATCACCCTGGGCGACACGCGCGCGCTCGTCGGTCTGGTCAAGTTCAACCTCTACAGCGAGAGCTCCTTCGGCGTCAACGCCTCGGCAGCCTTCACATGGCGCACGGCCGCGCAGCCCTGGGCCCTCGACACCTCGGGCCTGCGCCTGGCGGACGTCGGCCCAGAGCTTCTTATATGCAACGCAGACGAGTACTCGGACATCTTCTTGCAAGAGGCCGGCTTTAGCGAGCCATTTTGCACCTCCGCCCTCAACAGGCCGGGCTTCTGCCAGCGCCTTCGCCTGAACCTTGTCCAGCAGGCCGACCTCAGCAGAACGGCGCACGCGCAGGCCGGGGACCTCATCGCCCAGTACGCCCTGGATCGGGATGAGATCGCCAGCGAGGAGGCCAGCACCAGCTACTTTCTGATCTCGGCCTGCGACTTCGTGGACGCCTTCCAAATCCCGTCCCTTGTGCAGCTCCACGTGTCGGCCGACTTCACCATCGAGAGTGCCACCAGCACGGCCCTGCTCCTGTCGGACTCTCTGCTGCTACGCGGCCTGCTTGGCCTCTTTGCCGTCGTGTGCCTCGCACTCTTGGCCTACCACCGCTACATCAAGGCCTGGGCGCCGTGCCGCGACACCCAGCTGCAGCGCCGCATCGCCACCGTCGGCGCGCTAAAGGCGGCCGCCATCGGCGCGCGCGTGCTGCTTCTCGTGGTGGAGGGCACGCGCGGCCAGTACTCTTTCGCAGCCAAGTGCGCCCGCTACTTCCACATCATCTTACTCATCGCGTTTTGCACGCGCCTGCTCAAGCTCGTGCTGGAGCTCTCGCTTGGCAAGTCCATCATCCGCCAGCGCCTCTCGCCGCTTGACGTCGCCAAAGTGCGCCGCATGGTGTTCACCTTTGGCATCTCACTCGTGCTCTACCTCCTCTGGGCGCGCTACCTGCTGCTCTGGATCTTCCTCTGCTTCGCTTACGTCGTGATCACCTCCAGCGCGCACTTCCTAACCGCCAACACGGTGCGCTCGCTCCTCCACCAGGCGGACCGCATCACGGACCAGCTCGAGGCAGCACGACGCAGCCAGGATGCGCCCCCCGCCGTCGTGCGGCTGCTGGAGCGCCGCCGTGCCTTCCTCAGGGACGTTGCCGCCAACTTTCGCCGCCTGCGCATCGCGATGATCGTCTTCTTCTGCTTCGTACCCTTCCTTTTGCTCATGGTTCAGATCAGCATGCTACAGCTGCCCACCGCGGACTTTGCTCTCGGCATGCTCTCCGAGCTCTCCGACGTCTTCTTTGTCGTGCGTCTTGCCGTGCTCTACCGCTTCACGTCTTTTGCGGCATACCTTGATCCATCTCAGGTCCTTCCGCCGCGCCCGCGCTCCGCCTCCTCCAGCTCCTCCAGCGCAATGTCCGAGGTCACGGTCTCGGCCACGGCCGTATTTCCAGTCTTCAACGATGCTGTCGAAGACGAAGACGACGAGGACGACAACGTCCACGCTTCGGCCATCGCCAAGGACAAGGCAAGCACCGTCCCAGCGCTTCTATGCGTCCAGTACCCGGGCGACAGTCCCGACGCGCCCGCGCGCATTGGCGTTCTCGACAATTACGAGATGCTCACCATGTAGACACACACCCACACACCCACACACCCACGCACACGAGCTCTTTCTGATCATTCTATTTCACCACTCTTCGAAACTTTCATTTTTTGGCTTCAACCTCTCTTGACATTTCTACTGATCACCGTCTTCCGCATCCGCGCCCGCCTCCTGCGCCTTGATGTGCGCCTCGACGAGCATCTCCGAGACCTGCGCCTGCTCATGCGCGTCGCGCTCCAACACCTTGGGAAAGGCCACGGCAATGCGCGCGCGGACGGCTTCGTCCTCGCGGGCCACCGCCCGGAGCGCCGCAAAGGCATTCGGGTGCAGCCCGTCCTGGTCCTCTTCGAGCGGCAGCGTGGCGATCTCCTCGAACGGCCCGCCAGCCACGAGCGACTTGAGCAGCCGGCGCCGGTTCCACGAGCTCTTATGGCGCCAAAAGAACTGCGCCAGCAGGCGGATCGCGACGCCGTACAAGAACGGATTCCCGCCGCGTGTCAGGGCGCGCGTGCACAGCGACTGCGAGACATACTGGATGATCTCGTCCCAGGTCTCCTCCGGCTCGGTCAGGTCCTTCTCGGTCAGGTGAACGAGCTCCGGCGACGGCTGCAGGAGCCGCAGCAGGTTGGCGTCCGCCACCTCGCTCCACACAATGAGCCGCAGCTCGCGGTCGCCCGCCGTGCGCAGCATGAGAAGCAGCAGCGCCGTCGCGGCAGGGTGCCCGTTCAGACGCTCATTGTACGCAGCAATCAGCGACTCCCACAACTTGAGAAGCGCGCCCTTGCCCGAGGCCGCCTCCTGGAGCAGGAGCGAGATCTCTTCGCCCGGTGACACGGCCGCCAGTGCGCCGTCCACGAGCGCCGTCATGGCACTCGCGTTTGCTGGGTCCGTCAGCGCCGGCGCCTCCACCATGGCTAGCACGCGCGCCAGCACGAGGAGGACGTCCTCCGGGCACACTGCGTCGTCCACTAGCAGCTGCTGCGTCGTCGTGAGCGCGGCCGTGACCATCGCCGGGCCCTCTGGCCGAAACGCCACAAAGAGCGGCAGCAGCGACCACGCGGACCGCGCCTCGTGCCAGCGACGGCCCAGGACAGTGTCCGCACGGCGGCCTTGCGTGCTCAGACTCTCCCGGTAATGCCCGATACGCAGCGACTGGAGCGAGTCGCCCACGACAGTGGTGCCGAGCCCCGACGCCAGCAGCGCTCTGCTTGCGTCCACGGCGCGCTCTCCGCCGAGGCAAGCTACAATGGCCGACCTGAGCACCAGCGCACCCTCGTGCCCGGCCACGTGCAGGCGCGGCGACAACACAGCATCCAGCAGCGCCGCCACCACATACTCTTCGCCCGACACGCGCGCGTCCACGGCCGGCATGCAGTCTGTGATGAAGCGCCGCCGCGCCTGCTCCACGGAGCTGGCCTCCGCCGCGTCAACCTCCTCGTCCTCCTCCTCCTCGTCCTCCTCCCCTTCTTCCGCAGCCGCAGCCGCAGCCGCCTCTTCCTCGTCCGGGCTCACCACGCCGCAAACGCGGGCGAGCACCTGCGCCGTGCGAATCCAAATCATGGAGAAGGTGCGCTGCAGGCAGATTTCGCCGGGTGCCACCGTGCTCGCGCTGCGCGCCTTGGCCAGCTCTTCTGGCAGGCCCATGGCGAGCAGACCGTCGACGAGCTCCCGCAGCGTACCCTCCGGAGCCAGCACCTCGGCCCATGTCGACCGCACGTCCTCGCGCCGCACGAGGGCAAGCAGCAGGTCCACGAGAAGCAGCACTTCGTCGGCGATGGGCATCCCAGGCGAGTCCAGCAGGGTCGGCAACACGGTCTCCAGGCGTGCCTGCACGGCGCGAGCCATCTCCTGAACGAGGTTGTCACGAATCTCGAGCGGGACAACCTCTTCGGCGTGTACGATGTGAATGTACGTCAGGTCCTCCACCACAGTCTCATCCTGCGACCCGCTGCGCAGGTAAGCGTGCGCGCACATGAAGGCCTCGCTACAGGCGCGGCCGGCCCAGATCTCCGCAACCGCCTCGAAGGCCTCCTCCGGGGTCGCGTGGGTCGGCCCGCTCACGCGATACGGGCCGTCCTGCTCGACGCGCGCGGCGAGCCCCATGCTGCGCCACACGCGCAGAAGAACACGCGCGAGTGGTGCAGACCCGGTGAGAATCCCCTCTCGGAGCGCCGCGCACGTGGCCGGCTGCGCCAGCGCGCTCGCGAATTCCCGCTGTGAGGCCGACAGCACGTACGCGAGGCGCAGCCAGGGCTCGGCAGCGGCGGCCGGGCTGTCGCCGCCGAGCGCGCGCGCGAGATGGTCAGCGAGCCAGGGCATGAGCCCCGACGCCCGCGCCACGAGCCCCGCGCCAGCCGGCGAGTGCAGCGCGATGGTCGTGAGCATATCCAGACAGCGGCCGACGCGCTCGTCGTCCAGCTCCACGCCGGTCGCCAGCGCGCGGTCGATGCGCAACAAAAAGCGGATGCGCTCGATGAGCCCGATGCGCACGAGGCCGCCCACGGGCGAATTCGCCACCGCCTCCGCGTCCTCCACGGCGTCCTCGTCGTCCTCTTTCTCAGCCTCGGTAGTCTCGCCAGCGCCCACGTCGAGGGCCTCCTCGTCGAAGGCTCGCGCGAAGACGTCCTGCGCGCCCTGCGCGCGCGGCAGGTCGCCCGGCAGGACGCGACCAAGGGCGAAGCCGGCCGACGCAAAGACCGCATCCAGGTGCAGCCTCGGCACGAAGAAGGCCTCGAGCGCGTCCACGGCACTGGTCACAACGCTGACGTTGCCGTTGTCGAGCCCCATGCGAACAATCACGCCCAGCTGCGCCGGCAGGCTGAACAGCGGATGCCTGCCGTTCACCAGGAGCGCGGCGCGCTCCTCGGCCGCCGGCGTGCCCTCGCCGTAGAGCGCCACGTGGCGCTTGCGCAGGATCTTCGCCAGGCAGCCGAGCGCCAGCGACTTTTGCGCCGCGGCCGTGCTCCGCGCGAGCTGCGTGAGCTCCAGGATTGTGTAACCCGCGCGGTCCGGCTCGTCGCCGTGGTGATAGAGCGCCGACCGCGGCGGCGCGTCCGCGTCCGGCATCACAAAGTTGCCCTCGAGGTCGAAGCGCGCGGTCTCCACGGAGGTGCGAAAGTTGGCCGGCACCAGGTCCGCGCCGGCGCCGCCGGCGGCGGCCGCGGCCTGCTGCGCGGCGGCCTCCAGCGCCTCCTCCGGGTCGGGCGCCGTCGGAGGGTCGTGAATGCGGCCGGTCCACCGCAGCTTGTCCTTTTCGCGCGTCGGGAGCATGTTGATGGCCTCGTCCAGCTGCTCCTCGGACCTGATCCACGAGAGGTCCTTGAGCTTGGCCTCGCGCTCCGCGCGCGCGTCGTCCTTGGGCCCTTCCGCGGGGCTCGCCTTGCTCGCATCGCCGCCACCGCCGCCGCGGCTGCCCATCTTTGCCATGAACTTGCTCAGGATCTCCGGGTCGAACTGCATGCGGATCTCCTCCTGGGCGCGCGCGATCTGCTCGGGCGTCATGCTGTCGACCTGCGCGGAATTGGCGTCTAGCGCCGCGTCGCCCGAGGGCGCGCGCGGCATTCGCAGGCTGGCGGCCCCTGCTGCGCGCTGCTCGCCAGCGCCCTCGCCATCCGGCACGGCCTCGCCGCGCTTCTCGAGCATGCGCTGCTTGAAGAGCGAGACGCGCTTGCGCCCCGTCGGCTCCGGCGCCGCGCCTTGCGTGCGAAAGGGCTGCGGAAAGCCCTTGGGCGTGGCCTTGGCGCGCTCGGGCAGAAACATGGCCTTGGTGTCTGCGCCCTGCTCGCGCTCGCGGATGCCGGAGAGCAGCCCCGGCACGCTGGAGCGGCGGTCGTGGTCCGCCAGCCGCTCGAAGGGGTCCTCCTCATCCTCCTGCTCGCTCGCGCCGGCTAGGCCGGCGGGGTGGCGGCTCGCTCGCGCCTCGCGCGCCTCGCTGTGGTCCTCCGGCAGCTCGAACCTCACGCGGCGGCGGCCATCGGCCGTCGTGTCGGATGGCTGGCGCTCGGCATCCCGCGCCGATGTCGCCGACCCTGCGTCGCCGCCGCTGCTCACGCGCGCGGCGGACGGCTCCAGCCGGCCCGCCGCCGCCAGCTCCAGGTCCTCCTCCAGGCTGCGCGCGCGCGGATGCAGCATCTTCGTCGCTGGCGACAGCCAAGAATCGGGTTCTGGAGCTCCATCAGCCTCTCAAGCATTGCCATGGAGAGTGACCGTGACGATGACATGACCAAGACCCATCGCTACAAGATCGCGGGTGCACGGACAGCTGAGGCCGAGTTGCTTGGCTCATGATCATTGGCGCCAATGTGACGACGCTCTCTTGGTGCCGATGACTGCACAGCACACAGCTCGAAAGCCTGGCAAGGAGACACCGAGACCTTGTTCTGTCTCTTCGCGCTCGATCAGGTCGAGCTCCTAGGACAGCTGCAAGAGCCGCAGCAGGTTGGCTTCCGCCACCTCGCGGTTGCCGCGGCGCCGTGCGCAAAGCCTGGCAAGGAGACACCGAGACCTTGTTCTGTGTCTTCGCGCTCGATCAGGACCCTTCTCGGTCAGGTGAACGAGCTCCGAGGACAGCTGCAAGAGCCGCAGCAGGTTGGCTTCCGCCACCTCGCGGTTGCCGCGGCGCCGTGCGGAAAGCTTGGCAAGGAGACACCGAGACCTTGTTCTGTTTCTTCGCGCTCGATCAGGTCCCTTCTCGTTCAGGTGAACGAGCTCCGAGGACAGCTGCAAAAGCCGCAGCAGGTTGGCTTCCGCCACCACGCGGTTGCCGCGGCGCCGTGCGCAGCGATTTGCTGTCCGAGTCAACTTGTACGTCACTTGTACTGGTGTAAAGACTGCGGTGGCCGGCCCCTGCAGTGGCTTCGAACTTGAATCCGGCGCCATCTTTTCAAGCGTGCCTAGGCCAAGCACTGGCTGTCTGCAAGAGGGCAAGCAGATTGCTTCGCTCATGCGTTGCATCACAGTTTCTCTTTCTGGCTTTGTTGCGAGGTTGAACAAGCCAGGAGCGGCAAGCACAACTTGAAGTTAGCTCGCTCCTGCCTGCGCTGGCTGACCTTTCGAGGCCTAACAGTGAGGTAGCGCTACTAGCCAACCAGCTAGAGAATTCAGTGGCTCTTTAGCCTCGTCCGGGACAAGAGCCTGCCTGCCAGGGCGGAGCTGGGCCTTGCCGGTGGCGGCCCGCTCAGTCTTCTAGCCCTCTCCGAGTCGGCGCGGGCTGAGGTTGCCACTCCGCCAACCATGTGTGCTTGCTGGCTTACTTGCTTGCTTGCTTGCTTGCCTGCTTGCTCGCTCGCTTGCTTGACTTTACGCGTCAGAGATGTCATGAGTCCCACCAGTCGCAACCATGGTCGCAAGCTGCAACAAGCTGGCTCACCTGACAGCGAGCGAGGCCGCACTGAGGCCGCAGCAAGTGCGTCCTTGTCCGATGTTCGCATCTCTCCGCACCGCCCACGCTTCGCAGCGCTTCGCACCGCAGCGCATCGCAGCGCACGAGGAAGGAAAAAGGAGGGGAGTGACAGTCGATCATCCTCGCTAGCTCGCTAGAGCTAGCTAGCTAGGCTGATTCCACGCCATCCGACGCGTCGGAGCCCAAGTTGTGCTGACCACCGGGCGACTCGCGCGTTGAAGGCAGCTCAGCTCGCCTCGAGGTCGACTCGGCGCGGCTCAGACTCGCCTCGACCACAGAGACTCACAGAGAGGTCGAGGAGCCAACCGCCGCCGGCCGGCCGGCCGGCCGCGTGGAGTGGAACTCGTACTACGCCGCGCCGATAGCGCCCCTGCCGACAACATTGCGCCCCCGCGCGTAGTCCGCGGGCCTCGGCCCACCCGCCTTCCCCTCGCCCCTCATGCTCTCCTTCCCCTGCGACCTTACAGGACCCGGTCCCAACCGCCGCGCGAGGCGAGGGTCCCAGACCGTGCACGCGGCCCCGCTCCACTCCGCCTGCGCCGCCCGCTCCGCCACGCTCGCGCATGCGCCGCGTCGCTCGCGCGGCTTGGCAGCCAAGGCTGCCGCGGTCCGGACCGCCGGCCCTTGATTGATGGATCAAGCGATCGATCGATCGATCGATCGATCGTAAGAAATGTTCATGTCAGGTGGGACACGCGGTGACGGTGGGACGTGGGACGCGGGACGCTCTTCAAGCTCACTCACGCATTGCCGTCGCCGTGCCGTGCTGCGCTGCCTGCGTTGCCGTGCGTTGCGCCACGCGAGCTCTCGCCTCGAGCCGCCGAAGCTTCAACGGAGCAAGGGAGGCGCGACCTGAGTGGAGACCGGCCCCCTTTGCTTGTTCTCTTTTGAGGTCCTGAGTGGGCTGCGAGTTGCTCGCTTGCCTCCGTCGCGGCTTGACGCAGCAGCCGAGGCTCGACTTGCCAGGCTCGATCCTGTCCAGGCTGTCCGCCGGCCACGGCGCGGGCACGGGCCTTCTTCGCGGCGCGGTCTCGGTCTTGAGCTGCCGATTGCTTCCTGTGCTCATGTCTGCTTTTGGTGGCTCGTTAAACTTGACAGGCCGGCGGCCCCCGGCTAGCCGGCTGCGCCGCGTAGGCCCTCGGCCGCTCAGCAGCTGGCCGGCCTGGCCCGGTGCTTGCTGTCATGTTCGTTAGCTAGCAGCGATGGATGCGTACACGCCGGTCGGCTCCGATGTCGGGAGGCGGCTCGCTCGACCCTCCTGGCCCCGCTCGCTCCCTGCAGTGGCGGCTCGGCTCCTCAGGCCCGGCGACAGAGCCCATACGCGGCCGCTCCGCACGCGCGCCGCAGTCATACCCGGATCGAGCTGGGCGAGACGAGGGCCGCAGCGAGCGCCCAGCTGCCTCGCTCGTACGCTCGCTCGCCACCTTGCGAAGAGCCCAACCTAGCAAGAGGCGGGCGCTGCGCGGAAAGAATGTCACCGTCGTCGTCGCCGCCGCGGTCGCGGTCGCGGTCGCGGTCGCGCTCCGGCGCGGCGCTGCTGGTCGCCATGGTGCTGGCGGCCGTGACGAGCACGGCGCAGGCCGTGGAGATCGCCATCGGCGCATTCCTGAAGCTGAGCGCCCACTTGGATGTCAGCAAGGACCCGTACATGTACCATGCGTACCGCATGGCGTTCGCCGAGTACGCCGCAGATGCCTCGTTCGCGACGCTGAGCCGCACGGAGGCCGCGACCGCCATGAACAACGTGCTGGTGACCGCGGGCGACCCGCTGCGCCTAGGCATGACGACCTTCGTGGGCGACAATACACTGTACCTTGACCTGGTGAACACGACGGGTATGTCGTCGGACGAGATTACCGCGGAGATGGAGAACTGGATCAACGTGGAGCGCGCTGGGATGCGCAAGTATGTGCTGGGCGGCCACTCGTCATCGACCGAGGCGGTCAAGGCGCAGGTGTGCAAGGACAACGGAATCATCTTTATCTCGCCCGGTGCCGCAACGGAGTCCATCTTTGCGGTAGAAGAGGGGGAGACGCCGTATGCGTACGGCATTCTCTCGTCTACCTCGCTCCTGGGCCAGAGCACGATGGAGTTCCTGGAGCTGGAACGCTCTCTTGGCGTGCTGGCGGAGAGCACGTACAAGATCGCTCTGCTCTACGAAGACGCGGAGCACGGCAGGGACTACAGCAAGGCCGTCTCGGACTTCGCCCTGAGCAGCTCGAAGTTCTCGGTGTCGTTCGCGCAGTCGTTCGCCTTTCAGAAAACCACCTCAGACGAGGACTTCCAGGTGTATACGGACAACCTGATCGCCAACTTGACGGCGGTGGTGCGCGACGAGACGAACTGGCTGCTCTTAGTGGACGCGCACTCGAACGAGTTCCAGTACCTGCACCGTAGCCTGGCGCGCACCGAGCACTCCTTCGAGGCCGTCACCTACGGCGCGCGCGGTACGGACAGCGAAGATCTGCTGGCCATTGTCGAGTCGGCCACCACGGAGGTCGAGGCGTACGACTTCGCGCGCTCGCTGCACTACGTGTTTGCCGGTGTCTGGTGGAGCCCCGGTCACCAAACGACTGCCAGTAAGACCTTCGTCACGGCGTGGCGCAAGCACGAGGCGCAGCTTTGGCTCGAGCAGCTCGAGCGGTTGCGCGTCGAGGGTGACGAGACATACCTGTTCAGGAACCCGAGCGAGCAGCTGACCCCGGCATGGTACGGTGCCAGCGCGTACACGGCCATCAAAATTCTCCTGGAAGCGCTCGAGAACAGCAACGGGGACCTCCTCAACACCACGAACCACTTCACCACGGACGCGGTGCGCGAGCAGCTGGAGCGGAGCTCGGGCTTTGCCTCCATCCTGCCCGGTAGCACCGTCACCTTCCCGTCTACCGCCACAGGCACGCGCCAGGCCACCAACGGCTTCAGTATGGCGCAGAACCAGCTCGCCACGGAGGATGACACCTCCTCGGCGCGCCTCGATCTCTCCACCCTTGAGCTGTTCCCGCTCATTACCTTCCCGGAGGAGGAGAGTGGCGCTTCCTTCGTCGCCATGCCCTCGTACTCTTTTACGCGGCCTGAGTGCGAGGCGGACGGCTACGAGATCTTTCTGCTCGACTGCACCGCTGAAGCGATTCGCCCCAAGGAGATCCACTACAAGGACCGCAACGGCGCGGCCTGTCCGACGATCGGCGAGCCGTGCTACTGCGACATCGAAATCATCGAGGACTCGGTCATTTGCGAGTACGTCCCGTCAGACTCCTCGGAGGCTGACATCATCCGCGCCATGGTCGGTCTTGGCGTCGGCGGCTGCCTGCTCGTCCTCCTCCTACTCGTCATCAGCTGGAAGCACGAAGCCATGCAGACGGCGCATCGCTGGTACTACGTGTACGTCGTGATTGGTGGCATCTACAGCACGGCTTCGTGCATTGCCCTTATTGGGCCCAACGACGACAGATCCTGCCGAACGCGCCTTGGCGGCATCATCATGGGCTTTGGCCTCACGCTCAGCCTGCTTCTGGGCCGTGTTTACTACTGGTACCGCGTGTGGGCCGAGCCGACCAAGGAGAACCTGCGAATGAGCGTTCTGCGCCTCTACTGGGTCCCGGCTGCCGCCTTCCTTGGCACCTTCCTCTTCGTCTTTGTCGGCATGACCGTGGAAGCGAGCTTCACGCAGCCCGTCGACCTGGGACACAACCTTACGTCAGGCGAGACCCCGCTCGCCTGCACAGGCGGCAGCCAGGGCTACTCGGTGGCGCTTGGCGTCTACTACGGCATCATCATCTTTGCCACCTTTGCGCTCATCGTTCAGTGCAAGGATGTCGACGGCAAGTACTTTGACAGCTGGTATCTCTTCCTCGGCGTCTTCAACACTGGCTTTGTGGGTGCCGTCATGGGCGTGCTCTTCGGCTTCGTGCAGCTGGGCGGTGTCGACATCGAGGTCATCATCTCCGTCGCCATCTTCTGGGTATCCATCGGCATTGTTGTCATGTCGCTCTTTTCGCGGATCAGCTACGCGCAGGGCCTCTCCATCTTCTCCGCCAACAAGAACTCTGGCGTGGACTCGTCCACGGCCGCCAAGTCTACCAACGACTCCATGATGCTTGTCAAGTACATTCACGGCCGCCACTCCAAGCGTACGAACACCAAGCCCACCACGCACTAAAATGTGCATGTGTGGAGCCCGCACAACAAGACACATTACGCATTCTCTCAAACGACGCCTCACCGCGCCGCACAAGGACCGACCAGCTTGCATGCGAATAGAACAGAACCAACCCCCTTATGTACTCTGAACAAGACGGATGAGATCATTGCAGACACTTTTCATGCACGATGCGGGCACCATGCTCCTCCCACTCGGTGCGCGTGATTGCGATCTGCTGAAAGGTGTCGAGGCTCGCCAACATGGACGCCCCGATCCACGATGCGTGCCGCCGCTGCGAGTCAGGCACAACCGCAATGCGGCCCGCCTCAGCAGACTTGGGCCTTGCCACGAGCTCGGCCTCCAAACGCGACGCGAACCCAGAAAACATTGACGATCCGCCAGCCACCACCACCGACCCGTACAGGTCGCGCTGCAGTGTCATGTCGCACGCCGCAATCGCCTGCTCGCACATGTACGGAAGGTTGATGCTCTCGTCACTGCCGCTCCTCGATTGACTGAAGAGCGTCTCAGGCACCTGCGTTTGTGCATCCACGCTCACATCCACAATCTGGCCGTCGGGCAGCTCGTACGCGATGCTGCCGCTCGCCTGCTGCTCGGACCCGCGCCGCATCCGGGTGTCCACCTCGACACGTTCATCCTCCTCCGCGTCGCCTGGCGCTGCTTTCTTGCTGCTGCCGCTGCGGGGCGACGGGAGCCGCGGCCCCCGCTGCTTCACCCAGCAGGTCTCTTCTTTGATGGCGCGGACAAGGTCGCGCGGTAGCGCGAGCCGCAGATGGCTCCCTAGCGCGCGGGTTAGCTCCTCGCCCGCAAAATCCTGCGTCACGGACGCGTGCTGCAGCGGGAAGCCCTCGAAGACCGGCACCACGGCAGTCTGCCCGCCGCCCACCTGCGCAACGAGCCCGCGCGTGCGCCCTGTGGAGAAGAGCGCCATGACCGCCTTGGACCCGAGATAGGCGCCGCGCGCCCCGAAGCGCCCAAACATAATTTCCGCCATGCGCTCGCGATCTTGTTTTGGGCACTGCGGCGCGTTTGTCAAGAAGACCGTACCGGCGTCCGCGTCGACGCCGAGCTCCTGCTCAAAGGTGTGCTCCCAGATCCGCTGCAGGCCGTCCCAGTCCTCGACGCGTCCATGCCTGATGGGCTGCTCCACGGGCAGGTCGAGCCTAAAGTGCTCCGAGAGTTCCTTATTCCCGGCTAGGAGCCGCCGCCCGCTCGCTTCGGAGCTCGTCGTGCGTCCGAGCGGGCTCCCGCTAGCCCATACCGGCGAGCCGCCTGCGTCCTCTTCCTGATTCCCTCCTGCCCCGTTTGTCACGCTGCCCAGCCCGAGCGCAGCGTACCCCGCACGGCTCGCGCGTCTGTGCGTGCCGGGGGCTTCCCTCGCCACGGCCGTCGGCACGAGCGCCACCGGGTGGTCCTCGCCGGCGAAGCCCGCCTTGACGAAGGTCGACCCGTTGTCCAGCACCACGCACGAGCCCTCCATCTTCTTCGCCGCGACGGAGCTGTGCGCGTTCTGCCTGCACGCAAGCCCGCCGTCGTCCTGGCGACGACGTGAGGCCAACTTGGGCTCTCGCTCGCTCGCTCGCTCGCTTGCTCGCTTGCTCGTCTCTCTCTGACAGCCTGACTGTGAGTCAATGCTCCTGGTCTTCTGACCGTTGTGCCGGAGGGACAATGACCGAACGTCCCCTTGGGCTCCCGGGGGGGTGGAGGCCTGCTGGGCTGCGACGCGCTGCGCTGCGCAGGCCCACAACGCCACCCGGCAACGCCCCACCGACGCCTGGATGCGCACGGCCGCGGCCTGGCGATGCGCAGCAGACGCCGCGAGGCGGCCTGGCCCGTCGGGGCCGCGGGCGCGGCGCTGCCGGTCGCGAGGCGGCGCGTGCGTGTCGTACCCAGCAGCCTTCCTTGCAGCAAGAGCAGCCAGGACAGTAGCCTGCACGGGGAGGAGGAGGAGGACGACGACGACGCAGGGGAGGACCAGGAGAAGAAAGCAGGCTGCCTGTCATGGCAGCCTGCGGCGGGACTGGCGTCGCCTCGCGCATGCAAGTGGGTGGTTTGCGGCCCGTGCGGCGCGCCGAGCCCGGCAGCGGCTGTGATCTGCGGGGTCTGCGGCGCCGGCATCGACGACTTCGTCAGCAGCAGCGAAGAGGAAGACGAGGGAGAAGAAGGCGACGATGAAGAGAATCGTCCAGGAAATATCATTGCGCCAACCGAGATGCTGCAGGTCAAGTCCGATGAGACCGTCTCGTCCAGCGGCAGCGGGAGCGACTGGGTCTGCAAAATATCAGCCGCCCATCGCCGCGGCGCCGGCGCGCTCGCCGGAATGATGGCCAAGGGCCTCCGGCGCCGGCACTTTGTCCTGTGGAAGGCCAAGAGCCAGGCGCTAGGCGATGCGGACCGCACGTGGCAGATGCTCGATGTCATCCGGCGTGTCGAAGCCCTTTTCAAGCTCGCCCATGTGCTGGAGCGTCACCGACGCCAGGTGACGGGAATAGCCTTTAGCACGCTCCGTGCGCACTCTGTAGCCCGGCGCGAGCAGGAGCGAGCTGCGCTGCTCAGGCTCGCGGAGGTCAGCCAAAGGCTGGCGCGAACGCAGGTCAAGCTGGCCTTTTCGCGCATGGCGCGGCCGGGACTGCAGGTGGCCAAGCGCGTGCAACGGCTGTGTCGCGCTGTCGCGCTCATGGACCGCGCCCACGCGCACTCTGTCCACGCAGCCTATGCGCACTGGCGAGGTGCCGTCTTGCGGGCCCGCCGCTGCGAGCACCTTGCGGGCGCCATACGCTGGGCCTCGGTCGCAGGCCAGCGCCGGAAGCTAGCCGTCGCCTTCCGGCGACTGCGCAAGGCCGTAAGCGTGGCGCGGACCTGTGAAGTGCTTGGGCGCCGGGCCAGCAAGCGCCACCTGGTCGAGGCCTTTGGCGCTCTGCACATCCACGCCAAGCGCTTGTCTGGTCTTGCCAGGGTCGCCAGCCTCGTAAACGCGCGGGGCAAGCTTCTCGCGATACGACGTCTGCAGATCCACGCACGACGCGCGCGTGCCATCGCACGACTAATGCACGCTCAGCGACTCCGGCGCCTGCGACGTGCGATGCGGGTGTTCGCCGCGCAACGTGCAGGGTCTGAGCGCAAGGCCGCAGCGCTCCGCCGCCTCGCGTGCATCCGAAGACGAAGCGTGCTCGCCTCGTCCATGGCAAGCTGGTCGCGCCAGACTGCGCTTCTTGAGGGGGCGCGCCGCATTCGTCAGCGTCACGTACTTCGCCATTGGCGCAAGGTGGCCGCCTTGACGGCATGTACCCGTGGTCTGCGCCGTCGGATGAACCAGGGGCGGCTCCGCCTCGTCCTTTTGCGCTGGGCGGCGGTCGCACGGCGGTCGAGCACGCGGACGGCGGCCTTTGCGCTCGCGCGAGCCTTTGGCGCGTGGCGGGACGAGGCGCGAGGGCGGCGGGCCCTCAAAGACGATGGCCTGTGGCGTCTGCATTTTCTGCACAGGCAAGCACGCCTGCGGTCTGCCTGGACTCTCTGGGCTGCGGCAAGCATGCGCCGCGCGGGTGAGGCTCGCGGGGCGGCGGTGCTCATCGGTGCGGTGCGCCACGCGCGGCTCCGCGCGGCCTGGCGGCGCTGGACGCGACGAATGGTCCTCCTCAAGGAGAGGGCGCTGGCACGCTGCGTTGTGCGGGTATTGATGCGCGAGAAGGTCTGCCTGGCGCGGGCTGTGAGTCAATGGCGCGCGAGAACGCAATACGGTGTGGCGTTGGGACGGCGCCAGCATGGTGCTCTCTCGGCTTTGGACAGAAGGAGATCTCAACGAGCGCTTCGCGAGAGCTTCGGACGCTGGCGCAGAGAAGTTTGCCTCAGGCGAGCTCTGAACGCGGTCCTTCTGCGCCTTCGTGACGGTCTGCTGCGACGCTCGATCGCATGGTGGCGCAACGAGGTTGCGCGGCGCCGGGCACAGGAGAGCGGCGCGAGGGCGCTTACCCGCATTTGCAAGGCCTCGGCTCGGGCGCAGAGCAGGCGTGCCCTCTTCACGTGGGCGCTGGTGACCCAGGTGCGAGCCCGCGCTCGCCAGCGTGCCGTGTTGGAGCGCTGGGGACGCCTCGTGCGCACTGACGAGGACTGCCTCGCCGTGGCCTGGAGACGATGGAAAGGCGGTGGTGTCCTCAGGCCAGCGCACGGCGCTGCGAGGGATCTGGTGATCAGCGTGTGCCCACAAGTGGTTCTGCGGAGCGCGCTGCAGCGCTGGCGAGTCCGCACGTTGCTGATTTCGCGCGGGGGCTCACGCCGGGCCACACAGCGCGCAACGCTGGTGCAGTGGCGGTCTGCGGCTGCGCGACGCCGGGCTGGTCGTCAAGCTCTATTGCATTGGGTGCGCAAGGCCCGTGCCGGCGGTGCCCGCCTCGCCGAGGCTTGGTACCGATGGCTTCGTCTTGTGGCCGTGCAGACCGTACGCGACGAGAACGTGCAGAGGGCGACCAAGGCGCTGCAGCGCGTCCGCATACTTTACGCATGGCGCACCGAAGCTTGGCGCGAGGGGCTACGGAAGGAGTCTGCAGGCCGCGAGGAGCTGCGCAGCTGGTTCGGGTGCTGGGCGCAAATGGCCAAGCAGCGAGCATTGCACAGAGAAACCGCCTTGCTTCTTGGCCTCGAGCGCTGGCGGGCGCGCTCGAGAGAGGCGAGATCCGTGCGCTTGCGCGCCGGGTTCGCGGCGTGGCGGCTCGCCTCACGGGAGGCTGTCGCAAAACGCAAGCTGCACAGCTACGTGGCTCAGGTTGGCGCGCAGGCGCAGCGTCTCGAGGCCCAAGCCGACCAATTGGAGGCTCGTGCGAGGCGCTTCCGCGGTCGTGCCTTCGTGTTCGCGCTGCGGTGCGTCAGCCTGAAGGCGCGATTCAAGGCCTGGCGCAAAGCAACGAAGCACGGCGCGCGCGTGGAGCGCGTCCTGACGCGTTGTATCCGATTAGGCCTGCGAGGGGCGCTCCGAGTCGCGTGGCAGCGTCTGCGCCGCGTTGCTCGGAGCGAGGGGCTCCTGCGCCGTACATTGCTGCGTTTTGGCGAGCGTCGCGCCGCGATCGCAGTCCGGATGAGTTTCATGCAGTGGAGGTTCGTGGCGAGCTTACGGTCAGCCGAAGCATGGTACCGTGCGGAGCATCTGGAGGCCGCCGAGCAGCTGCAGATGGAAATGGCAGACGCCCGTGCGGCGCGCGCCTTCGAGTCGATGGAGCTCATGACGGCTCTGATGCAGAGCCTGCGGCGCCGGTTGCTTCTAGCCCGCGTCTTCGCTGCGTGGCGACTTGCGGCGCGCGAAGATGGGGTCCACTCCAGGTCGCAGGTCGCTGTGCGGGTGGCTTGGCTGAGCGACGTGAACCAGCTCGCCCGCATCCAGCATGCCTTTGGAGCATGGGCGCAGCTCGCGCGGCGGCCCCGGCTTCTGGGCCGCCTGCTCCGACGCGTGCGTTTACAGCGCGTGCTGCGGCAGGCACTGGCGAGACTGCGAGCGGCCACAGCGGCGCGTGCCAGCGCGGTCCGCGCGTTGACGCTTGTCGCACGTCTCTCGCGGCGCAGGTCGCTGGCACGAAGCTTCACGCTGTGGAGGCGCAGAACCACACAGCTCGCGCTGCTGGCTCGCGCGCGCCGGCACGGGCAGCAGCTGCGCACGGCCAAGGCAATGCTCGCGCAGGCCCGCTTCCATGCCGGCCTGGCCCGCTGCCAACGCTTCTTGGAGGTGCAGGACGCCACCCTCCTGCGCGTTGGGTGGCGGCGGCTCGTTCTCCACGCACGCCGAGTTGCCGCGCTGGAGCTCGTGCTGCGTCGCGCATTGCAGCGTTGGGCCTGGGGTATGCTCGCGCGGCGCCTTCGAGCTGCCAAGGCGCGGCGAGACGGCGCGCAGCGGCGCTGCCGGCGTGCTTTCCTCGTGTGGGCAGGCACGGCGCGAAAGGTGTCCCAGCAGCGCAGCGTCGCGAGTCGCTTTGCCCTCCGCGTCCGCCTGCGCAGGCTGCGCGGCGTGCTGCAGGCCTGGCGGCGCCTGGCCACTGCAAGGCGGCTGCGTGTCTTGGCATGCGTGCGTGCGCGTTTGACCTTGCTGGCTGCTGCCCGCACGCGTGATGCGCTGCGCCGCATGCGCGAGCACGCGCTTCACGCCGCTACCGTGCAGGCTTTTCATGAGCAAGCAAAGCACAAGGCACGATTCCGCGAGGCGGCATGTCGGGCTTTGCAGCGCCGCGTCGGCCAGGCCTTGCAAGGCCGCTGCCTACGCGGCTGGGCCCATGTCGTGCAGTCACGGCGGGCCTTGGCGCAAGTGACGGCACGCCAGACGCGCAAGGCCCTGCGCGCTGGCTTCGCCGCGCTCGCGCGTTGCGCTGGCCATCGCGCGCGGGCTGCCCAGGCGCTTCGCAGTCTTCTCGTCAGCCAGGACCGCCGTGCAGCCACCGCCGCCTTGCGCGCGTGGAGCGCGCAGACTTGGCGCCGGCGCGAAGTGCACGCGTGTCTGCGTCGTTTGCTCCTTGCCCGCCGTCTGCGCGCGGTCCGCGCCGCGTGGGCGCACTGGCGCACGCGCAGCCAGGAGAGCGCGATCCTCCGCCGCTTTTTTCTGCGCCGGGCGGGGCACGTGGGGCGCCGTTCTCAGCGTGACGCTCTGTGGAGGCTGCACGTGCACGCGAGACGGCAGTCGCTTCTCGCGGCTGTGCTGCGACGTCTGCGCACGCGACGGCTTCGCAGCGCATTGGCAACATGGCGAGGCCGATCGCGACACGCGGGGATCATGGCGGCCGTCGCCTCGGCCTGGCGCGAACGAGCACGGACGGAGAAGGCCAGGAATTCCCTGCGCTCTGCGATGGCGACTTGGCGAAACGAAGCTCGGGCGCACGCACGTCGCAAGCAAGGCTTGCAGCGCCTGGTCCAGCGGTGGTGCCGCAGCCTAGCCGCCGACGCGATCGTGCGCTGGCGGCGCGCGACCGCGGTGCGCGTCGCAGTGTGCGCGGCGGCCGCGCAGATGGTACAGGTCGTGCGACGTCGGAGCTGGTTGCAGCTCGCGTCGGCTTTCGCCCGCTGGCGCCGGGCGGCGCGCGCCCGCGCCGTTGCGACGGTCGCCATGCGAGGGCTGCTGGTCAGGACGTCCCGGCGCAGGGTCGCCGCGGCATGGCGGCGCTGGCATAGCTGGGTGCGAGCCTGCTCATGCCGCCTCCGCGTCGTGGTGGAGCACTGGGCACAGCGCTACCTGCGCGCAGCGATGTCGCAGCTTCGTGCGCATGCGCTTTACCGCCGCCTGGTGATTCGCTGGCGGCTGCGGCGCGAGGCGGCCGCGCTCCGAGCGTGGCGCAAGCCGGTCGCAGCGGCACGGCTCCTACAGCGCGCGAGAGAGCGCCGTCTGCGCGCCGCGCTCGTGCGCTGGCGCCAGGGCGCCGCAGCCCAGGCCGCGTGGGACGCGTCCCAGTCGCGCGCGACCTGGGCCGCGTGGGACGCGTGGCGGCGGAGCACGCGGCGGGGCACGCTGCTCGTGCGCGCGCTAAGGCGTCAGCGCATGCGCGAGCTGCGCGGTGGCTTTGATCGGCTGCGACTGCAGACATGGCGGGCGCAAGTCATTGCGTTGCGGGGCCGCACGGCGCGGGCCGTGGCAACACGGTGGTCGCAGACCTCCATGCGCGCAGCTCTCAGGACCTGGCGCAGGCACAGCTCGCGCGAAGGTCGACGTTACGATGCTGCGCGCGCTACACTTCGTGTGTGGCGTGGGTGCCGTCTGGCGCGGATGCGAGAGGCGCTAAGCCTATGGGCGAGCGTTGCGAGACTGGACCGCGAAGTCCAAAACAGAACGACGCGGCAGGTCCTTGGCGCGTGGCACGACGCCGCTCTCGCCACGCGAGCGCGGCGGCGTGTGGTGCTTGCGTGGGGGCGCGCAACGCGAACGCGCGTGGGGGAGGCATTCTCGCGTTGGGCAGCATTTGCGCGGCGCTCGCGCGAGGTCATGACTCGCGTGGTGCACCGCGGGCTCCTTCGCCAGCAGCGGCGCGCGCTGGAGGCCTTGCGGCGCTTCGCCGTCTATCAGACGCGGCGCGTTCTGGCCATTCGCGCGCTCTGCTCCAACCTCGAGCGCCTTCTCGGCGAGGCGCTGCGCCGGTGGCAGCTGACCGCTATGCTTCGCCCAGCTGTGATGCGTGGCCACGCGCAGGCCCGGCGCCTGTTGCTGCGCCGCGTCTACGTGCAGTGGCGCCGGGGAGCGCTCCGCGCAGCCTTTGACTCGTGGCGGCGCGTCATGAAGACCGTGGATCATCTGGTCTGTGCTTTGCGGCGGCTGCACCACGGACACCTGCGCGGCGCCCTGGCGCGCTGGCGGCAGGCCGCGCAGCGCCAAGCGTCGCGAGAGGCCGTCTTGCGCCGCTGGCGAGCACGACTCCGCAGCGGGGCGCTGCAGCACGCGTGGGCGGTCCTGCGCAGCCATGCCGCGTCGCACGTTGCGCGCGAGACGGTCCTGCGCCGCACATTGCGCCGATGCGCGTTGCATCGAGTCCAAGTCGCCCTCTTGCACTGGCGACACTGGGCGCTTCGGCGCTCGGCTGCGCAGCGGCTGTGCTCTCTGCGTGCGCGTCGTCTTCAAGCCTCGGCGGTCTCCCGCTGGGTCCGCTTCGTGCGGTGGGGGCTGCAGAAGGAAGCAGCCGCGTCCGCGCGGCGCGAGGCGGCGTTGCGGCGCGCGCTTGTGCGCTGGCGGCTAGGTGTCGCCCGCGTGACCGCCGGCCGCGCCGCCGTGGGCCGTGTCGCGCTACTTGCGCAGTCCCGCAACATGGAGTTGCAGAAAATGCGCGCCTGGCGCGCCTGGGCGAGCGCCTGGGCGAGCGCGTGCAGGGCACGGCATCAAGCGGAGGTACGCGGGCGGCGCGCGCGGCTGCTGCGCGCGTGGCGATGCTTTACGTCTGGCTGCAAGGTCCTGGCCGCGAACCGCGAGCGTGGACTTGCGATATTGGGCGCCGTGGCCACGCGACGAGAGCTGCGACGCGTCGAGCTGGGCGCGGCGTGGACGCGGCTGGCGATGCACAGCGAGCGGCGGGTCCTTGGCGAGCGAGCCGAGCATGTCGAGAGCAGGGCCTTGAAGGCCCTGACGCGAGGTCGCGCGGAACGGCGGTGCGCGCGGGCGCTGCACGCGTGGCGCACGGAGACTCTTCGTGCGCGCAAGGCGCGCCAGGTGGTGCGCGCACTGGAGCGCATCGACGAGGCGTGGACGGCGGCCGACGTGCACCGCGCGTTTGCGCGGTGGCGCGTGGCGGCGCTGCAGGGCCAGATGGAACGCTCGTATGAGCATCGGGTGCGTGCTGCGGCCTCGGTGCGTGAAGTGGGGGATCGCGCGCGAGCCACGCTGCTACAGCTGCAAATGGCGCGGTCGCAGGCTCGTCGCGTGTGAGCGCTGCATGTGTGGAGGATTTTTTCAGAGAGGACCGAAGCTGTTTTGTTTTGAAGAGAAGTGCTCGAATCCGCGCTTTCCGCGAGCAGCAGGCGTCGGGCGCGTGCGTCGCGCAGGGCTGCTGCTGCAGCTTCCAGTTTGACGTACACGTGCATGCACACAACACACAGCAGCAGCGTTGCATTTGATCTTAGCTACCAAAGAAGAGGCGTTGCCCGGTACCTTGCACCCTGGTACCAGTGTAGTACAGTACCACTTCGAAATCCCCCCCCCCCCACGCATTACTTGTTGACGGAGCCAACGATGGAGGAGGCCTGATGCTCAACGACCTCGTAACCGACGCCAGTGCTAGGCACGGAGCCGTCAAAGACGGCGGTGCGGTCCATGAGAGTGTCGAGCGTGGCGTCGCTGAGCTCGCCGACATCGGAGTAGTGGCCGGTGAAGTCGTCGCGAAGGAGCGCGCGAAGCTCGTCGGCGTCAAGAGCGCTGCTGGACGCCTTCTGCGAGTGGTTGATGGTGGCCTGCTTGGCGCACACGACGCGCTCAAGCTTGCGCTTGCTGTTGGCGCGCTCGAGAATCTTGAGCTCGATGGACTTGGCAGTGACCATGCGGTAGACGACAACGTCGCGCGTCTGCCCGATGCGGTGCGCGCGATCCTGGGCCTGGTTGTCCTGGTGCGGGTTCCAGTCGGAATCGAAGATGATGACAGTGTCAGCGGAGGTGAGGTTGATGCCAACGCCGCCGGCGCGCGTGGACAGCAGAAAGCAAAAGTAGTCCGGGTTGCTGTTGAAGTCGTCCATCTGCTGCTTGCGGTCCTCGAGCGGCGTGCCGCCGTCAATGCGGCAGAAGCGCCACTCCGGGCGCAGGTAGGTGAAGTAGTCCTGGACGATGTCGAGCAGCGTGGTGAACTGTGAGAAGACCAGGACCTTGTGGCCCTTGGCCTTGAGCGCGGTCAGCATGCGATCGAGCGCGCGCACCTTGCCAGAGGCGTCAACGAGGCGCTGGTCGTTGACGTAGTTGCCGGAGGAGTCGGTGGGCTCAAAGTGCAGGTAGGGGTGCAGGCAGCACTTGCGCAGCTGCATGAGCACGTTGTTGAGCCTGGTCTTGCTGCCGGTGGCGGCCTCGAGCAGCTTGACGAGCTCGCCGCTCATGATGGACTTGTACATGTCGCGCTGCATGGGCGTCATGGGAATGTACATGACAACCTCCTTCTTGGCCGGCAGGTGCTTTTCGACCTCGGACTTGAGGCGGCGCATCATAAAGGGCGCGAGAATCTTGTGCAGCTTGCTGACGATGTTCTCCTCGGCGTGCTTGCGCACGAGCTCGTTCTCGGTGCCGCGCGAGCCGTCAAAGGCGAAGACGCTCTGGAAAAAGTCGAGGTCGTCGAAAATCTCCGGCATGAGAAAGTTCAGCAGGCTCCAGAGCTCGGCCAGGTTGTTCTGCAGCGGCGTGCCGGTGAGCAGCACCTTGTTGGCACCGCCGCGCAGCACGGAGCCGCCGCAGAGCTGGTTGAGCTCGCGGATGAGCTTGCACTTGTGGTTCTTGAGCCGGTGGCCCTCGTCCACGATGATGTGCTTCCACTCGCAGTTCTGCAGGCTGGAACGGTCGCGGCACACGATGTCGTAGGTCGTGACGGTCACGGGGAACTTCTTGAGGTCCCGCTTGCTGGACCGCGCCGACGGCAGGTGCGCCGCGCGCATCGCCGCGCGCTCCTCCTTGGTGCCGTGGTACAGGAGCACCGGAATGCTGGGCGCCCAGCGGCGCACCTCGTTGACCCAGTTGTGCAGCGTCGACAGCGGGACCACGATCAGGTACGGCCCGTAGGCGCCCATCTCGCGCAGGTGCGCGATCATGGCCACGGTCTGCACCGTCTTGCCGAGGCCCATCTCGTCCGCCAGGATGCCGTGCAGGCCGTTCTCGTACAGGCCGACGAGCCACTTGAAGCCCTTGACCTGGTAGTCGCGCAGCCGCCCGCCCGTGAGCGTGCGCGGCTGCCGGCGCTCGCCGTTTTCGTCCACCTCGTCCAGGTCGACCTCCTCCTCCTTGCCGCCGGCGCTCGCCGACACGCGCTTGCTCGACGCGCCGCCGCTCGCGACCTTGCGCCGCTTCGCCGCGGGCGCCGCGGGCGCGGGCGCGGGCGCCGCCGTCGTCCCCATCAGCTTCCTGTTCAGGAACTGCGTGTACTTCTCCGCCTTGGCCAGCAGGCGGTCCAGCGCCGCCTGCGCGTCCGCCTCCGTGATGCCCTGCCGCCGCTCCGTCAGCCTCGCCGCCTCTGGCTTCCACGCCTTGTCGTTCGCCTCGGCGGCCTTCTCCTCCTCCGCCACCAGCCGCTGCATCTCCGCCTCTGCCTCTGCCTCGCCGCGCGCCTCCTCGCCGGCCGCCGCCGCCGCCGCCGCCGCGGCCTCCTTGGCCTCGGGCGCCATCTCGTGCACCGCCAGCTCGCCCTCCTCCGCCTCGCTCGCCGCCGCTCGCCGGGCCGCCGGGCCGCTGGCCGCCTGCGGGCCGGGACCCGAGCGCGCCGCCGCCGCCGCCGCGCGCCGCCGCCGCCGCCGCCGCGCCGCGCGATCGGGCTTTGCTCGCCGCGACTCGCGCCGACCGGGCTCGGAGCGCGGCGGGCGACTCGGACTCGCGGTTGCGCCGCGGTCGTTAGGTTGGTGGCCGCCCCAGCCTGAGGTAGTTACTGGTAAATTAACGTGGTCAAGGCCTGGCACGGCCTGGCACGGCCTGGCAAGGCCTGGCAAGGCCTGCCAAGCCTTCGCAAGGCTTTCACGCCGAAGCTGATCGAGGCCCAGCACCGCACCAGCTTGAACCTCAAGTTGAAGCATCCGTGGCCGGGGCTGGCCAGCCGGACCGAGGGTGCAAGGGCGAGTGGCGCTGGCAGAGTTTCACCCGCGCCGTTGATACGCTGGCACGTGCGGCGACTCGGAGAGACCGTCCGAGTCCGTGAAAGCACTGCTGCAGAGCGTTTTGGCATGAGAGTGGAGTGCGCGTGCACGCGCCGACCTCCTCGTTCTCGGCATCATGATCGCGCCTCGTGCTGATGTGTCGGCCCCGGCGCCCCGCTCCGAGTCGGTCGCGTTCCGCCTGGCCGTGAGCCTCGCCGCCGCGCTCACGAGTCCTGCCTGCGGCATAGCCTCGTACGCCGCATTGGCTCGTACGCCGCCACGACGTGCCCATCGGAACTCGGTCTGTCTGAAGTACCTTATGAACGACTCGGACTCGGACACTGACTCGTACGCCGCCTCGGCGTGCCCGTCGGAGTTCGGGAACCTCGGTCTGCCCGAAGAACGACTCGGACTCGAACTCGGACACTGACTCGTACGCCGCCTCGGCGTGCCCGTCGGAGTTCGGGAACCTCGGTCTGCCCGAAGTAGCTCATGAACGACTCGGACTCGGACATGGACTCGTGGCGACTCGTGCGCCGCGACGGCGTGCCCGTCGGAACCCGGGACCCTCGGTCTGCCCGATGTAGTTATGAATGACTCGGACTCGGACTCGCACATGGACTCGTGGCGACTCGTGCGCCGCGCTGCGCCGCGACGGCGTGCCCGTCGGAACCCGGGGCCCTCGGTCTGCCCGAAGTAGGCTAGTTATGAACGACTCGGACTCGGACTCGGACTCGGACATGGACTCGTGCGCCGCCACGGCGTGCTTGTCAGAACTCGGGACCCTCGATCTGCCCGAAGTAGCTCATGAACGACTCGGACTCGCACATGGACTCGTGGCGACTCGTGCGCCGCGCTGCGCCGCGACGGCGTGCCCGTCGGAACCCGGGAACCTCGGTCTGCCCGAGTAATGACAGCAACAGAAACGCTGGGAATCTCATTGTGCCCGGTGGAGCGCGCGGCGGCGCAGAACCGCATCGGAGGCGCGAGCGCGCGCGCGAGCGAGGCGCAGCGCAGCGCGGCGCGGCGCGGCGGCGGCGAGCGGCGGCGGGCGCGGCGAGCATGGCGACGGCGTCGCCGCCCAAGCCGTGGGAGGCGGCCGGGGCGAGCGCGACGGCGGGCGAGGCGACGCCCGTGGCGAGCGCCGCGGCGGCCGCCACGCCCGCGACGCCCGCGGGCCCCACGACCAACGTGCCTGGCGCGCCTGGCGCGCCTGCGACGGCGGCGACGGCGGCCGCCGGCGTGGCAGGCGGCCTTGCTGGCGGCACGCAGGCCGCGAGCCCGTATGGGGCGCAGACAGGCGCGTACGGCGCGCAGCAGCAGGGCTACCAGCAGCAGGGCGCCTACGGGACCAGCAGCTACATGAACAACAGGTACGGCGGCGGCTACGGCGCCGGCGGCGGCTACGGAGGCTATTCTGGCTATGGCGGCGGCTACGGCGGCGGCTACGGCGGCGGCTACGGCATGGGCGGCTACGGCATGGGTGGGATGATGGGTGGCATGGGCGGCTACGGCATGGGCGGCTACGGCATGGGCGGCTACGGCATGGGCGGCTATGGTGGCATGATGAACCCGATGATGATGGGCGGGCAGCTCGGCTGGCTTGGCGCCATGCACCAGACGACCACCTCGATCGGCCAAATCTCCGAGATGCTGGGCATGAACGCGGAGGCCCTGCAGCACGCCTTTGGCGCCTTCGGCTTCTTTTTGGAGCGTATCGGCGGCGCGGCGTACGACGTGGTGGGCTTCTTCACGGGAGCCCCACCACTGCCCCAGATCGACCCGCAGACGGGCCAGCCCCTGCCGGTGCCGCCGCCAGAGCAGGTCAAGGCGGAGCGTCGCCAGCGCATGATGCGCTGGCTCGTCGGCATCATCGTCATCTTTCTGGGCTACAAGGGCATCAAGCTAGCCATCAAGCGCATGTCCAAGGGCAAGACGCCCCACGAGAGCATGCTGGGCGAGCAGTGGAACGCCATCACGGGCCAGGGTGGCGCCCTAGGCCCGGGCGCCGGCGCCATGATGGCGGGCTACGGGCTCGGCGCCGCCAACAGCATGTACAACAACAGCCCGTATGGCTCCATGTACGGCTCCATGTCGCCCTACGGCAGCTCGATGTCGCCCTACGGCTCGCCGTACTCGTCCCCGTACGGCTCCTCCATGTACTCAGGCTACTCCGGGGGCTATGGTGGCATGGGCACCGGCTATGGCGGCATGGGCACCGGCTACGGCGGCATGGGCACCGGCTATCGGTCCATGAATAGCGGCATGGGCGGCGACTTCGATGACATCTTTGGCTGAGACCTGTACATAGCTTCAAGTTTATAACAAAACCGACACCCAGTCATTCATGTGCGCTGTGCACACGCAGGCTTTCGAGCTGCGCCGCCACTTCTTCGCTCGCCACTCACTGTCAGTCCGTCGTAAAAGATCATACAGCAACACCAAATCTCGTTCATTGTTTTTGGCCCGGCCCGGCCCCGGCCCGGCCCGGCGCGGCGTCAGGCAAACAGCGACTGGAACATGCGAACGATGCCCTTGGCACACGGCCAGCAGACGTTGCGCACGAAGTTGGTGATGACCCTGCCGATGAGGGCCAGCCCGTAGCGGCCGCCAGGCAGATTACCCAATGAGTAGTAGCCAAGCGCGCAGATCTGCATCACGCAAAAGACGAGCACGAGCACGTAGGACCGCGCCACAAGACAGGCGTACAGCGTCCCCAGGATGGAGACGACGTACGCGACAGTAAAGGGCAGCTGGCCCGGCCCGCACACGCTCTTGGCCCACGCGGCGGGGCCCTTGAGCACGGCGTACGCGGACATGTTCAAAATGGAGCCCATCGTGAAGGAGAAGGCGAATTTTGCCGGGAAGATGAGCATCACCGAGGTGAACATGAAGGAGAGCACGAAGAAAAAGATGCTCAGGCACAGCAGCAGCACGAAGCCCTTGAAGCGCTCAGAGCGCGAGAGCGAAGTCCAGCTCTCGCCGTCCGCCTTGGGCTGCTCCAGCGCCGCCACGTCATCGCCCGCCTCGAGGTCCACCGTGGCGAAGGGCGTCCCGCTGAGAAAGCTCGACCTCCCCACGGAGCGCATGCCGGCCTGCACCGAGTCGCCCCACGCCGCGAAGCTCGTCGGCATCGAGAACCCGCTCGCGCCGCCCGCCGGGTCCGCCTCGGGCGCCGTCATGGCCGCCGTCGGGTCGGCCTCGTACGCCGTCATGAAGTCGCTGAAGGACCCGGCCCCGGCCATCCTGCCGCGCGCCAGGGACCGCCGCCCTGCGCCGGGGGGCGTCGTCGCGCCGCCGCCGCGCCCGCCGCCGCCGCCGCGCCGCCGCCGCCGCCGCGCGCGCCGCCGCCGCCGCCGCCGCGCCACGCGACTCTGGCTCTCCCTCGCCTCGGCCGTGGACTGCCATGTACACGCACCGCCGGGACGACCGCGGGACGAGTGCCACCGCGACTGCGCCGCCGGGACGACCACGACGGCAGACGCCGACGAGGGGCGGGCCAGGTCGGGGGCGCCGCCTTGCTCTCGTCGTCGTCGTCGTTGTTGTTGTTGCTGCTGCTGCTGCTGCGGCTGCGGCTGCACGCGTTGCAAAGGAAAGGCGGCAATCGTCATCCTGACGCGCGGTCTTGGTGAGCATGTCCTGGAGAAGGCCACAATGGTCGTGTTGGGGTTCTCGTTGTGCGCAGTCGCGCAGGCGCTGCGCAAGGCATCGCGCAAGCGACAACTGAGGAGGACGTCCTCGGCAACAGAGTGGGTCGCCATCTCTCGCACAGAGCGCTCGGATTGAGCCTACGGGAGCTGCCGCCACCGCCGCACCCTTTTTACGACGACAGACACCGCTCCAGCCTCGCGTCCTCTTGTCGCCTTTTCCTCCCTGCGCCATCGCGCTTGCTCCAAGCATCATCGCGTCAAGCTGGCGCCAGCTGCCCGAGTTCATGTCCATGGAAGCCGTGGCATTCGCCTCTCCCGCTTTCGCCTTCGCTCTCGCTTTCGCCTTCGCTCTCGCTCTCGCTCTCGCTCTCGCTCTCTCGCCCTCGCTCTTGCCCTCGCTCTCGCTCTCGCTCGCGCTCTCGCGTCGCCGGCCGCCGCGGTCCCTGGCGAGCAGGTCGCCGGGGTTAGTGGAGTCGTCGTCCGCTGGCTCGGACTCGGCGCCTACCTGGTCTCGCGCGGCCGCCGCTGGAGCTGCCTGCGGCGCGCGGCGCGCAGAGCGGGTTCGCGCGGCGGCGCGGGCGGCGGCGCGGGCGGCGGCGCGGGCGGCGGCGATGGCAGGCGCGGCGGCGCCCGCGGACGCGGCTGCGTGCGCGGCGGCGCTGGCGCAGGAGCTGGAGCTGCTGCAGGCCATCTTCACGGAGGAGGAGCTGGTGGTGGAGGCCGGCGGCGACGGGCGCGCGGGCGCGGCGACGCTCGATGTGCGGCTGGAGCACGTGCTGGCCTGCTTCAGGTTCGAGCTGCCGGCCGGGTTCCCGCTGGAGGCGCCGCCGCGCGTGAGCGTGGCGCGCAGCCGCGGCCTCGTGGACGCCGAGGAGGCGGAGATGCGGCGCCGCCTGGAGACGCAGATCAAGGAGACGCACGAGGACACGGGCGTGTACGGGCTCGTGGACGTCATGCTGCTGGCCAAGGACCTCGTGCAGGAGCGCAACGACCAGGGCGGCTCGTGCGCCATCTGCCTGTGCGCCGTGGAGCCCGGCGAGACGCCCTTCCGCGCGAGCTGCTGGCACACCTTCCACAACGAGTGCTTCGCGGCGTGGTGGAAGCAGGTCGACGGCCGCCGCACGCAGGCCGGCACGGCGCTCTCGCAGGCCTCGCAGCAGCGCCGCCAGCAGCTCAGCGCCGCGCAGGCGCGCGTCGTGGAGCGCCAGTCCTCGGTCGATGACGCCGAGCGCCGCGTCAACACGCTGCGCGCCGACCGCGACCGCCTACAGGCCTACGCGGACCACCTGGCCGGCGGAGGCGACGTCGCCGGCCTCGGCGAGGGCTACGAGGACCTGGCCGGCCTTACGGCGCAGGCCGCCGCGCGCCGCGCCGCCGCGCTCGGCGCCGAGGCCAAGTCCGCGCGCACGGCCATTGGGGCGGCGCGCCAGAAGCTCCACAAGGCCTCGGGCGAGCTCTCCGCACTCGAGACACAGCTCGGCGCCCAGGCCGAGCAGGACGAGCAGCAGGGCATTGACTGCCCCATGTGCAAGCTGCCCATCGCGTACGCCGAGTTCAAGGACGCGCTCGCAGACGCGCTCGCGGCGCTGCGCCCCGCGGTGGACCAGGCCGCCGCCTCGTCCACCTCTGCCACTCTGCTGCCCGGGGCCTGGAGCTCCGCCGCCGCGGATGGCTCGGGCGCAGCGCTGGAGGACGCCTTTTCGCCGGACGAGCTCGCTGAGATGGCGCGTCAGGCCGCCGAGCGCCAGGAGCTCTTCGAGCGCCAGCGCCTCAAGGGCGGCATCATCGACCCGGACGCGCCCGCCGGCGACTTTGTCATCATCCAGCACGAGACGGCGTCCGCCGAAGCCGCCTCGCCACCAATGCCGCCGTCTCCGCCCCCATCAACACCACCATTGTCACAAGCTTCTGCAGCTCCTGTCGCTGCCGCCGATGCCGCCGGCGCGGCGCCTGCGGCAGCTACAGCAGCTGCTACTACGAGTTCATCATCCTCGGCGTCCGGCTCGCGCCGCGGCAAGGGCGGCCGCGGCAAGGGCAGCGGTCGCGGCGCCCGCAGGCAGCAGGGCTAGCTCGCGAGCTAGTTGCTCCTGTGCTTCTCCGCCAGCTTGTGCGTGGCAACCGTCTGCCGATGGAATTGCCGGATCGGCACGGCTGGAACGCCGCCGACCTGCGCCCTGGCCGGCACGTCGCGCATGACGCCACTCTTGGCTGCGATCTGCGCGCCGTCGCCGATGGTGAGATGCTGTGCGATCCCGGCCTGCCCGCCGATGAGGACGCCGTTGCCCACCGTCGTGCTGCCGGCGATGCCCACCTGCGCGGCGATGAGGCACCGCGCGCCAATGTGCACATTGTGCCCAACTTGTATCTGCGTGCGTCAGCCGGCGATTCGTTCGCATGCACGTGCACCTGCTCGCAAGCGAGCACGCACTCGAGCCGTCTTCCACACCATATAATACGTAAAACACCGCTCTCCTCCCTTTCTCGGTACGGCGCGATGCGACGCGACGCGACGCGACGAAATGTTCAACTCACCAGATTGTCCAGCTTGGTCCCGCTGCCAATGCAGGTGTCCCGCCAGCTGCCGCGGTCGATGGTGCAGTTCGCGCTGAGCATAGTCTCACGTCAGTCGCCCGTGCTTCGGCAAGCAGGCAAGCAGGCACGCAGCACCAGCGCGCAACGCACCCAATCTCAACATCGTCGCCAATGACGACGCGCAGCGTCTGCGGCTTCTTGGCGTGGTCGGCGCCGTCGGCGACCGCCACGTGAAAGCCGAAGCCGTCCTGGCCGACCTTGACGCCCGGGTGCAGCACGCATCGGCGGCCGAGCGTGGCATACTGCAGCACCACGTGCGCGCCCAGCACGCTGCCGGCGCCCACGCGCACGTCGGGCCCCAGCACGGCGTGCGGCCCCACCTCGCAGCCCGCGCCCAGCGCCACCTCGCCCACCAGCACGGCGCTCGGGTGCACGCGCGCGCTGGCCGCCACCGCGGACAGCAGCCTCGCGCTCGCGCGCATGCCGCCGCCGCGCGCCGCGCGCGCCGCGCCGCCCTGGGTTGGATGGATGGATGGATGGCGCCTTGCCGATGGAGGCGCGGCGTTTTTGAAAGTTGGCGAGCAACGAGGTGACGCGCGGCGCCGCAGACCAGGCTGGCGGCGGCGGCGCGGGCGGGCGCGCGGCGGCGCGCGGGCATGGCGGAGGCAGGCGAGGCCGGCGAGGCCGGCGAGCCCAGCCGCGCCGACCTCCTGCGCTTCATCCGCAAGAAGACCAAGCAGCTCAAGCTGCGCGACGAGGAGGTGCAGCGGCTGCAGGCGCGCGTGCAAGAGCTCCAAGCCGCCGCCGAGAACGGCCAGGGGGCCGCCGACGCGGACGGCCATGAGGCCAGCGCCAATGCCGACGCTGCCAACGCTGACGCCAGTGCGACGAACGGCGCGGGCGCGGATGCGGACGCGGACGCGGCGGGAGCCGACAGCGGCGGCAGCGGCGACGCCGCTGCGCTCGCCGACGCCGTGCGCAAGAAGGACGAGGCCATGAAGAAGCTGCGCGAGATCTTGCCCAAGTTCAAGGCGCTCCAGACGCGCTACGCCAAGGCCAAGGAGGACCAGGCCGCCGCAGACCAGGCCACGGCCGCGCTGCGCGCCGACCTGGCCGCCAAGACCCAGCGCATTGAGGAGCTGGAGGTCAACGTGGACAGCCTCCAGACCATGGTGCGCGGCGGCCTCGTTGATGTGGAGGCCGCCGAGAAGCGCGCCAAGGACGAGGCCGCGCCGCTCGCCGAGAAGATCAGCGCGCTCGAGGCCGAGGCCGCCGATCTACGCGACCAGCTCGCGGTCCGCGACGCTGCCGTGCAGGAGCTGCACACTGTGCGCGAGGAGCTTAGCGCCCTGCGCGAGACCGCGGCCCACGCCCAGCAGCTCCAGGATGACCTCGCGCACGCCCACGCGCGCTTCGCCGACCTTCAAAGCACAAGCGAGGCCCAGGCGCAGCAGCTTGCTGAGCTGCAGGCCCGTCACGAGCAGGTCGTCGCGGAGCAGCACGAAGCTACGGAGCGCGAGGCCGGCGCTGCCGCCGCGAAGGACGAGGAACTTGCGGCGCTGCGCTCGCAGCTTGCGGAGGCGCGTGCCGACGCAGGGGGCGCGACCGCGGCACAGGAGGAGCTTCAGGCCCTGCGCCAGCAGCATCAGGAGACGCAAGCCCGCAACGAGGAGCTCCTCGCGGAGCAGCGCGAGGCGGCCGCCTCTGCAACCGGCGCTGCGGAGGAAGAGCTCAAAGTGCTGCGCTTGCAGCTCGCCGAGGCACACGAGCAGCTCGACGTGCAGCGCGACAATGCAGACACCACCCGTTCTGGCGCGGATCAGGCTCAGGCACTGCACGAGCAGCTCCAGGAGCTCCAGAATCAGCACGAGGAGCTTCTCGCGGAACGCCGCGAGCTGGCGGAGCGTGCATCCGGCGCCGACGGCGACGGCGAGCTCCGGGCGCTGCGTCAGCAGCTCGCGGACACGACCAAGGCTGCCGACGAGGAGCTCGCGGGCGTTCGGCAGCAGCTCACAGATCTGCAGCACCGCAACGAGGAGCTCCTCGCGGAGCAGCGCGAGGCCGGCGCTGCGGAGGAAGAGCTCAAAACGCTGCGGGAGCAGCTCCAAGAATTGCAGGCCCGGAACGAGCAACTCCTCGCGGAGCAGGGCGAGATGGCAGCGCTCGCCGCTGGCGCTGCGGATAAGCAAGCCGAGGCCGCGCGACAGCAGCTCGAGGATGCCGCAGCGACTGCCAACGAGGATCTCGACGCCCTGCGGCAGCAGGTGCAAGAGCTCCAGAACCAGAACGACGCGCTTCTCGCCGAGCAGCGCGAGGCGGCCGAGAGCGCCGCTGGCGCGCCCGACGAGGAGGTCGAGGCTCTGCGCGAGCAGCTCACCAACGCGCTGCAGCAGGTCGCGGACTTGCAAGCAGCCAGCGCCGCTGCCGAGAGGCTGCCGGATGGAGACGTAGACGTAAGCAACCACGCAGCGGAGGAGGACGGCTCTCAAGCCCTACGGGAACAGCTGCAAGGGCTGCAGAACCAGAACGAGGAGCTTCTCGCGGAGCAGCGCGAGGCGGTCAAACGCGCAGCCGGTCCTTCTGACGACATGGTTGACGAGCTGCGCGCGCAGCTTGCCGAGGCGCACATGCAGCTTGCAGAGATGCGCGCTGCCGGAGCCGCTGCCGAGCCTCCCGCTGATGCCGCCGACAGCGTGGCTCTGCAGAGCCTGCGTCAGCAGCTGGAGGAGCTGCAACGCCAGAATGAAGCGCTCCTCGCGGAGCAGAAGCTTGCGGAGGCGCGAGAGCAGCTCGTGACGGGTGGCACGGAGAGTGCATCGGCGTCAGAGATGGACTCCGCGGTGGTGGCGCTCGCGCTGGCGGAGTCACGGGAGCAACTCGTGCTGGATGCGCAAATGGTGGCGAGCGCGCAAGTGGCGGCACTGCGCGAGCGGGAAAAGGTGGCGGAAGAGGAGCGGGCCAAGCTCGAGCGCGACGTGCAGCAGTGGCGCAAGCGCAGCGCGGAGCTGGGGAAGCGATTCAAGATCCTCAAGGAGCGCCTGAGCAAGACGACGGAGGAGCGGAACGCGGCCCGGCACGCGCACGCGGCGGCTGTCTTTCGGCTCGTGGGCACGTCGAGTGTGGCCCGACGACGGCAGACAAGGGCGCTCGCACAGTGGCGCGGCGCCCTCGAGGCGCAGCGCCAGGCCGAGCGCGCCGCGGAGCGCGAGCGTGCGCAGATCGCCCAAAATCAGCAAGGGCAGGAGCGCGTCGAGGCGGAACGCGAGCGCGAGCGGCTCGCTGAGGTCGTCCAGGGCCACGAGACCTTCATCGCCAAGCTCAAGGAGATGGTCGCACAAGCGCGGGCCGAGGCCGAAAGCCTTCAGGCGTCTCAGCGCGCCGAGCAGGAGGCGCCAGTGGGCTTTGACCCGGCCGCCGACGCCGTGTGCGTGGTGGACGCGGAGGGCCGCCGCTGGGTCGCGGTGCGCGTCGCGAACGCGCAGGTGCGCTGGGTGGATACGGAGACCTTTGCACAATGGGCAAGCGGCAAGCGGTACGCCTTGCCGGAGACCGTGGAGGTGGTCGTGCGCAAGGAGCTGGAGCACCAGATGCAAGAGCTCCGGGAGCAGGCGGCATGGGCGCTTGCGGAGAAGGAGCACGTAGAGACGGACCTGGCCAAGGCACGGCGCAACGCGCAGCTGGCCGTCAAGGCCGCCAAGGAGGGCGCCAAGAAGGTGGACGCCAAGTCCAAGGCCGAGGAGGCGAAGCTGCGCAGCCAGCTCGAATCGGAGCTGGCGCGTGTGACGCGGCAAGTGGACAAGAAGCAGGAGGAGATCGAGGCGATCCAGGCGGACAAGGAGAGCGTGGGCATCGCGCTCTCGGCCGCGCGCCGCGACCTCGCCGCCGCCGAGAAGTCCCGCGCCGCCCTCGAGGCCTCCATTGCGGAGCGCTTTGACGACATGCGCCAGCGGCTCTCTGCCTCACACGAGGAGGCGCTCGAGGCCGCGCGCCGCGAGCACGAGGCGGCCGTCGAGGACGCGCAACGCCGGCTCGCGGCGCTAGAGCAAGAGGTTGCGGCCGGGCGCGCGGGCCGTGAGCAGGCTGAGCGCGCCGCGGCCGAGGCACATACCGAGCGCAAGCGCATCGAGAGCGCGCACGCGGCCGCCAAGCAGGAGATCGAGGAGCTGCAGCAGCGGCTCGAAAAGGCGCAGGCCGCCGTGGCGGCTGCGGCCAGCACCCGGCCGGCGTCCTTCCGCGCCGGCGCGCGCGTGCAGTCGCACAACGCATCCTGGAAGTCCTCCGCGCGCTACGCGAACGGCGGCGACGCCCACGGGGAGCTGGAGCCCGAGGAGACGGGCGCCGAGCCGGACACCGACACGCTGGCCAGTCCGCCCAACGAGCGGCTCAAGTCCTCCGCCTCGCTCGACAGCGTGGCCACGAGCGGCAATGGGGCCTCCTCCTTCCACGGGCCAGGTCGCCGCCGGACCAGCCTCTCCAGCCTTGACGAGGCAGCCAATCTGGGCCGGCGTCACGGCAGCGGCGGTTCTCGCCACGACGTCATGGACCCGCTCATCGCGGCCGCTGCCGCGGCAGGCGTTCCTGGGCCGCCCTCGGACCAGGACGCGGGCGGCGACGCCGCCTCGGTCGCGTCTCACTCACAGGGACTCTTTGTCGATCAGCTCGACGCCTTACACACGGCGCACGCGCGCGAGCGCATCGTCTGGCAGCGCGAGATGGACGAACTCAAGGCCTACGCGGACGACCAGGCCTCCGAGCACCGCCTCCTCACCGAGCAGGTGCGCGTGCTCAAGGAAGAGGTGCGCGATCTCCGACGGTCGGCGGCTCGCACGCAGACGCTCACCTCGAGCGACGAGGGCGACGCGCAGCGCGCCGAGGAGAATCTCAGGTATCTCAAGCACGTTGTTTACAAGTACATGGTGGCCACGACCCCGGACGAGCGAAAGACGCTTATGCCGGTCATCGGCACCATCCTCCAACTCGCTCCGGAGGAGCTGGACGCGGTCCGCGAGCGCATCTCCGCCGAGGGCGCGGCAGTCTCGCTCCCTAGCGTTGTCGGGCGCTTCTTTGGCTGATGATGATGATGATGCACAGTACAAATGAATCGATTTCATTTTTGTCCCCGGCGGGCAAAACCTCGGGCTGTTCAAGTTGACACCGATTGGGCACGAGGAACAAGTTCGTTGGAGCAGGCGGATTCGCGGTGACCAGTATCAGGCGCGAGGAGCAAACAAGTCAAGAAGGAGGCTTCTCGGCTTAGTTGTGGCCGACATCGGGCGCGAGAAGCATGTCGATAAGAAGGTTGTGCAGCTCAGAGGTGGCCAGCATCTCCCTGTGACCCGCGCCCTGGAGCTCCTTGACAGTGAGGTTGCAGTCATTGGCCCAGGTCTGCACGTGGCGGAGGCCCTCGTAGGGCACGACGCCGTCGCCGGACCGCCGGACGCCGCCCACTTGCGGAGAGCTCGGCGTCTCGTAGAGCACACCCTTTTCGAGCTTGTAGCCGCGCGCCTTGGCGAAGGAGGCGTCCAGCTTGGTGGATGTATCCACCTCAAAGTCGCTGGCGAGCGTCTCCTTCCGCACCTGCTTCGCGCGCCGCTTGAAGACGGAGGAGATCATCGTGGGGCTGTTGATCCCATAGACCGCGAAGACGTTCTTCACAGGCGGTGCGGAACGCTTGATCATTGGGTCCTGCATGTATCCCTCCCAGACGCTGATGGACTGGTCGGCGCCCTCGAGTCGCAGCAGGTCAATGGGCGTGTAGAAGTGGTACCGGGAGCTCGGGGTCGCGAGCGCGTGCGGGCTCAGGGCGGAGACCGGCGCGAGGTGGTCCGAGGCGAGAACCGCGCCGCGCTCGCGGTGGAGAAAGCCTGGGTCGGCCCAGGTCAGCCGAAGGACGGTCTCTGCGTGGCAGCCGCGGCGCGAGGCGCTTTTGCAGGCCCCGGGGAGCGCAAGGGAGACCTCCGCGGACGCCCCGGCCACGTAGTCCGTAGGGAGGACGGCTTTGAGGCTGCGCGTGACGCGGCAGAGCACACGACTCGGAACGAGGTCGTCAAAGACCGATGTAACCACAGAGCCGCGCAGGCAGCTCATGGGGAAGCAGCAGGCCACGGCGTCAGGCCTGAGCAGCTGCTCAAAGAGCTCCAACGTGATGCTGTCGTCGCCCTGGCCCAGGCTCACGGGCGCTTCCATCTCGAAGGTTAGCGCCTCGTCGTCCTCGTCGAGCGGCGAGACAGCGGCCGTCGGGAGTGCCGTATACCACGGGGTGGCCAGGTCAGCGTCGCCAAAACGGATGCGCATGCGAAGGCTGCCCAGGTCCGAGAAGCTCCGTGCGAGGTGGCACATGTCGATGCTTACGAGTGTGACGCGCAGGGCGCCCGTGACCTTGACGATGGGCAGGCCGACGCGGCTCTGAGGCGGCAGTTGCTCCTGCACGCGGCCGTCGCCGTCGACGGGCAGGAGAAGCGGCGTCATGGAGAGGCCACGGCCGAGGAAGAGCGCCGCCTCGTCGCTCAGCAGCCAGGTCGGGATCCCGTTGCGGCTTCCGCGAACAATGACCTGCGTGGTCTCCGGCGACCCGCGGTGCACGGCGCTCAGCGGGACGTAGATGTCGATGTGCTCGTCGAGCCACGCCTGGCCCTTGTTCGCGAGGGCGAAACGGAGAAGATACTCGCCCACGAGCGTGCCGAGGCTGTGGCACATGAGGACGACCGGGCGGCCCGCGTTGTCCGCGACCATGGTCTCGATCCTGTCCAGCGTCTTGGAGAAGTAGCCATCGCGTCTCTCGAGAACGAGAGGGCCGACGCGCCAGTCGTACGGGCACGCTGTGAGGTCGACCTCGCGCACGTAGCCTGCCTTGGCGACGAGCGCTTCGATGAGCGGGCCAAAGATGAAGCCGATAGAGCTCAGCAGCCAGCTCGGGTTCATGTAGTCGGCGCCGCCCAAACCGGACTTGGGCCTGACCTTGATGCCCGGCCGGTCGCTCTCCATGTCCGGCTCGAGTGTAATGTGGTAGAGCCAGTCGTTTGCCAGGCTTACTTGTACAGGGTCGTCGTCATTGGCAGTGGTGAACCGCCGCTTGGGCTTGCCCGCGGTCGGGTCGCCCAAGAAGCCGAGCCCGATAAGGTTCTCCCAGATACGCTTGCCCGCCCAGTCCGGCCGCAGGTCGCTCTCCACGACCTCGAGCGCAGACGAGAGGAAACCGGGGATGAGCACGACCGGCCTGCGCGTGCGACCCGCCGGCGCGCGGCCGGGCTCCGCCGGCGTCTCCGGGCCTCGCACCTCGCGGGGCGCCTTGCGTATGGACGTCGGGCTGTCGGTCGCCGTCACCTCCTCCGGTACGCTTTGCTGCGCCTTGTCCACGGCCCTGGCGGCGCCGCTGCCGTGCTGCAGAGGCCCGACGCTCTCCTCGCCTTTCGCCGTCGCCAGCTCCGTGGTCTTGCTGCCGTGCGCCATCCTTGAGCGCTGCGCTGCGCGGCGGCGGCCAAGCGCGAGGCGAGGACCTGGTTGCAGCTTTGCGGGCCCGCGGACGCCATCACGTTGATGTTTCCTGGCAATCGCGCGCGGCCCCGGACCCCGAACTGGCACGCCACGCGACGCAGAACGGAGGGTCCCCGCGCCCGCCGAAGCGAACCTGGTTCTGCGGGCGAGGACCGCGAGGACGCCGTGAGGACCCGTGACGGATCCGTGACGACCAGCCAGGCGGCGCGCGGCGGCAGCGCGAGGCGGCGCCGGGATCGATCAAGCTCGCAACTGCTCTGCGAGCATCAAGCGCTCTCCTTCGGCCATGGTGGTACATGATGCCACCACTGGTAGGTCGCCGCCACACGGTAGCACGTACGCTGGACGTGGCGTGGAGGAGCCGAATGGAGGCGAGCGCCCCGCGACCTTGACCTGCCAAAATCAGGGCCATCGACAGCAGCCTTCCCACGCCATCACTTACAGCCTTACTACGCCATCACTTACATCGAGAAAGGAGACGTCTTCGACTGGGCGCCCTGGCCCTGGCCCTGGCCCTCAAACGTTGCACGCGCATAGGTTTCTCGCGTCCGTCAGGGACCGCCACGTCCCGGTCGCACATGAGCGCAGCGGTCGCACATGAGCGCAGCGGTCGCACATGAGCGCAGCGGTCGCACATGAGCGCAGCGAGCGCGCCATGACGGCGGGAAGAAAAGAAAGAGGACTCGGATACGAGCGCCGTAATGTTCAGTCATTGTTCATTTGGTCTTTGGAATTTCTTGTTCGCTGCAGCTTGCAGCTTGAGACAGGACCTGTCGCGCTCGCGGCGCGCGCACGGTGCGCTCCCGCTCTCACTCACTCGCTCTCCGGCTCGAGGAGATAATCGATGAGGACGTTGTGCAGGTCGGCGTTTGCCAGGAGCGTGCGATGGCCGGCGCCTTCAATCTCTTTGACGGTGACGTCGCAATGTTCGGACCAAGAGCGGGCATGCGAGAGGCTGGCGTAAGGCACGACGCCGTCTCCAGCAGGGGAGGTGGCTGAGGGGAGCTCATAGACGATGCCCTTCTCAATCTTCAGGCCGTGCTCCTTGGCGAAATTCGCGTCAAGCGTGGCAGACGTATCGATATCAAAGTCGCTCGCCAAGACACCCGTGCGGATCTGCTTGGCGCGGCGCTTGAAGACGGAGGAGATCATGGTCTTGCTGCCCACGCCGTAAATGGAGAAGACTTTGGCAACTGGCGGCGCGGAGCGCTTGACGAAGCTGTTCTTCACGAGCGACTCCCAAGTGTCGACGCTCTGCTGGGCGCCCTCGAGGCGGAGGAGGTCCACCGGGGCGTACCAGCAGTACTTGGCCTGGAGGTCACCTGCAGCCGCGCCAGAGACGGGCGCCTCGGCATGCGGCATGCGCGCGCCGCGGTCTGCGTGCAGGTGCGCCGGCCCTGCGTACGAGATGCGCATCATGACCTCCACCTCGCACCCGAGGCGGGTGGGAGCCATGGTCGCACTGGGCAGGCTCAGCGCGACCTCCGCGATGGATCCATGCGCGTAGCTGTTCGGCAGCAGGTCCGCCAGACTACGGGTCGCGCGGCACAGGAGGCGACGCGGGTCCAGAAGCGCAAAGGTATCCGCCACATAGGAGCTGCGCAGCCAGGACGACGGCACGCAACGCGAGACGGCGTCCGGCGTGAGCATCTGTTCGTAGAGCTCGAGCGTGAGCTCATCGTTCTTTCCAAGGGCGCTGGGCGCCTCGAACTCGAAGGTGAGCGCGGCGCCATCGTCGTCCAGCATGGTGATGGTGGGCGTGGCGTCGTACCAGGGCGTCTCGAGCTCGGCCGATGCAAAGCTGAGGCGCAGCCTCAGGTTGCCGACATTGAGGTACTCCTCCACGAGGTAGCCGGCGTCGACGAGCACGAGCGTCATCCTGACCATGCCGGTGAGCTTGACGATGGGGCAGCCGAGGCTGTGGGGGCCTGGCGGCCCCTCGATATCACCCGTGCGATCGACCGGAAGAAGCATCGGGATGGAACCCACCGTTCGTCCAAGCAGCATGGCGGCCTGCTCAGAGAGCAAGAAGCTCGGGAGGCCGTTCCGGGACCCGCGCACCAGGACCGGCAGCGTCTCGGGGCTCCCGAGGTGAACGCCAGAGAGCGGCACGTAGCTGTCAATGTAGCGGTCGATCCACTGCTGGCCCTCCTTGGCCAGCGCAAAGAGAAGGAGGTAGTGGCCGACGAGGGTGCCGAGGCTGTGGCAGGCCAACACGACGGGGCGGCCGTCGTTCTCCGCGGACATGGTCTCGATGCGCGCCATGGTCGTGGTGAAGAAGGCGTCGCGCTCCTCCAAGACGGGCGGCGGGACGCGCCAGTCGTAGCCGCAGGCGTCGACGTCGACGCCCCGCTCGTAGCCGGCCTTCTCCACGAGCGCGTTCACTAGAGGCCCGAACACGAAGCGCGTGCCTTTGAGCAGCCAGTTGTCCTCGAGCCAGTCACAGCCGGCCAGGCCCTGCACCGGGCGGACCTTGATGCCGGGTCGGTCGCTGACCATGTCTGAAGGGTCCATCGTGAGGTGGAGGAGCCAGTCGTTGGCCAGGCGGACACGCACCTCGTCGTCGTCGTTGTCCGTGGTGAACTCCCGCTTGGGGCCTCCGAACAAAGGCCCCTGAAAGCCCAGCTTGGTCAGGTTCTCCCAGACCAGCTCGTCGACCCAGGCCGGCCGCACTGTGCTCTCCACCACCTGCAGCTTGGTCGACAGAAATCCAGGGATCAGCAAGATGGGCTTGCGCTGCTTGCCCGCCGGCGCGGTGCCCCGCTCGGCCTCGACGGCCGGCCGCTGCGGCGCTCGTGACGCCCTGCGCAGCGACGCTGGGCTGTCCGTGGCCGTCATGTCCTCCGGCTTGCCGTCCTGCGCCTTGTCTACGAGCTTGAGGCCGCCTCGCCGCACGCGCTGGAGTACCCATGCCTCGGCGCCGCCCGCAACCAGCTCGTCGTGCGGCATGGTGCTTGCCTGCGCCTTGCCTGCGCCCGCGCGCTCGCCAGCCGCAGCCCTGCTGCACTGCCGCCCCGCCTTCGCCTCGCGTGCTGCTTTGCTCGCCCTCGCAGCGTGCGCGAGACAGCGGCGCAGTACCTCTTTCCCGCGCGCTGGTCGGTCTCCTGTCGGCCTGCAGCAAACTGGCCATGGCTGCTGCAGCCTGCCTGCACGCGCCACTGCACGCCGCTGCGCCCACTGCGCGCGGCCACTTCGGCAGACGTGACGTTGATGCCCGCGCACCTGGTCCGCGCGTGCAAAAGCGAGCCAGCTTCTGCGGGCGGGCGAGGAGCCTCGGAGTCGTCAAGACACGAGGGCATGCGGCACCGTCACGAGTTTTGCAGTGGAATAGATGGATCGGGGCTGCCTCGTGTTGCGTCGATTGTAGGTGGTAGAGCGCAAACGAAGTGAGGAGATGGCAAAACCATTCTCGCTTGAGACGCCGGAAGAATGCGCACCAAAGCTACGAATTTTCAGAATCAATAGTGATGCGCTGAGCGATGTGCTGAGCGATGCGCTGAGCGATGCGCTGAGCGATGCGCTGAGCGATGTGCTGAGCGATGCGCTGAGCGATGCGATGCGATGCGATGCGATGCGATGCTGACGCACACTCTGCTTGAGAAAAAGACAAACAAAAAGATAAAGGTCAAGCCTTGACCGTGAGGTTTCAAGAAGGAAAGCGGACGAGGTAAGTGATGAGGGCCGCGTGCAGCTTGGGCGAAGCGAGAATGCTGCGGTGCTCGACGTCAGGAATCTCGAGCGTGGAGACCTTGCACGACGGAGAGTTCCACGTCTTGACGTGCGTGAGGACGGAGTACGGCACGGTGCCGTCTCCCGAGCGATGGGAGCCGTCGGGCTGAGGCGTCTTGGGCGTTTCGTACAGCACGCCGCCACGCAGCTTGAGGCCTTGCGCCTTGGCATAGGCGGGCTCCAGGCGGGCCGCGGCGTCTAGGTCAAAGGTCGAGGCGAGCCGTGAGTTGGATGCCTGCTTTGCTTGACGCTTCAGGACGCACGACACCATGGTGTCGATGTTGGTGCCGAAGATTGCGTAGACATTGGCGACGGGCGGCGCGCCGGTGGAGAAGAGCGGGTCTCCCTGGAAGAGCTCGGACGACCAGAGATCCACGTGGCTATGCAGACCCTCGAGGCGCAGCAGGTCCTTGGGCGAGTACCACGCGTACCGCGAGCTGGCCGGGTCGAACGCGCGCGCGCGGCGCTTGGTTCGCACGGCGGTGTGAACGGCTGCCATGGACTCCTGCGGCGGCAGCGCCGCCTGATTGACAGCATGGAGCAGCTCGGCCGGCGACCACTCGACGTCCGCGCGCAGCAGGGCTCGAGCGCCTCGCCGTGCACCGCGCTTTTTGGCGGAGAGGAGTGGGAAGTCGATGGTCTTTTTGGTGCTGGCCTCGTAGTCCGGGCCAAGGGCGTCTTGGACGGAGAAGGAGGACCTGCAGATGACCTTGCCGGGATCCAAGGCGGTGAGGGCGCCCAGCGTGGCCCCGTAGGCCGCCTCGGTGCGTGGCCCGCCGAGGATGCACCTTGCGAGGCGGCTTTTCTTGTAACCCGTGAAGCGGTCGATGGTGACATCCGCCGCGCCGAGAACCTGCTCAACGAGCTCGAGCACGAGCTCGTCGTCAGCGCCGCCGAGCGCGACCGGAGCCTCCATCTCAAAGGTGACGTCGTCGGCCCCATCCACCGGCCGCACGAGCTGCGTGGGCAAGGCCTTGTGCCAGGCTGTCATGACCTTGTTGGAGCCATAGCGAATTCGAAGTCGAATGCGTGCCAGATTCGGATAGAAGCTCGCTAGCTGGCGCATGTCGAGCGACCGAATGGTGATTCGCATCATGCCGGTCTGCTTGACGATCGCGAGGCCGAAGTGCAGCTTGTTGCCTGGCCTGACTTCCTCGGACTGGTGCATGCGGCCGTTCGGCTCCACCGGCAGAAGCAGCGGCGTCGACCCAAGCGAGCGGCCCATGATGAGCGCGGCATGCGGCGACAAAAAGGTCGTGGGCAGGCCCATGTTGGACCCGCGCACCACGCTCGGGATGGCGCTGGGCGAGCCGAGGTGCGGCGCGCCAATGGGCAAGTAGGTCTCTACGTGCTGGTCGACCCACGCCTGGCCGTGCAGCTCCTTGGCGAAGCGCAGGAGGTACTCGCCGATGTTGCAGCCCATGCTGTGGCACAGGAGAACGACGCGGCGGCCCTCGTTCTCCTCCACCATGCGCTCGATGCGCGCCACGGTGCTCGAGAAGTACGCGTCCCGCTCTTCAAGCACGCGCGGCGGCAGGCGCCAGTCGTAGGCGGCGGCGTCAAGGTCCACGCCTTCCACATAGCCGGCGCGTTTGACGAGTGCCTTGATGAGCCTCCCGAAGACGTAGGTCTGTGCGCTCAGAAAGAGCCCCGGCTCGAGGAAGTCGACGCCGTTCAGGCCCTCGATGGCGCGCACGCGCACGCCCTCGCGCTCCGTCATGAGGTCGGGCTCCAGGGCCATGTGGGCCAGCCAATCGTTCTTGAGGTGCACCATCTCCGCGTCCTCGTCCGCGCTGATGGCGAACTCCGAGATTCGGCCCAGAACCGTGCCGGAGAAGCCGAGTCGTTGCAGGCTCATCCAGATGCGCTTGCCCTCCCAGCTCGGCCTCATGGTCGACTCCACCACGCGCAGCGAGCTCGACATGAACCCGGGCACGATCAGCACGGGCTTGCGCACCGTACCTGCCGGCACCTTTCCCGGCTTGAGCGTCGGCTTCTCGTGCTCCTGGCCCTGGCCCTGCCCCTGCCCCTGCGCCTTCTCCCGCTGCCGCGCATGCCTTTGCTGCTGCTCCACGTCCTGCAAGTCCTGCAGCTCCTGCAGCCGCGCGCTCTTCCACGACGCCGGCGCGTCCGTGGGCGAGAACTCGTGCTCCCGGGCCACATCAGAGTGGACCGCCGTGCTGCCCACGCCCTGCTGCGGCACGGCCAGGCCCTCGCCGCCCTCCTCGTCCTCGTCCATGCTGCCTGCACCACGCCGCGCCGCGCCACGCTGCCCGCGTCGCGCCGCGCCGCGCCGCGCCGCGCCGTGCCGTGCCGTGCCGTGCCGTGCCGCGCCGCGCCGCGCCTACGGAATTGCCGTGACCGCGCACCGCTACCTGCCTCGACTTGCCTTCACGCGCCGCCGCTCCAGAGCCTGCGGGTTGCGGCCAGGTTGTGTCGCGCGCACGTAGTACCACACTGCACTGCACTGACTGCAGCCAGCTTGAGAGCAGTTTCCATTTGCGCCTGTTCCTGGACAGACAGTGAGCACTGCGTTTCTGCCTCCAAGAGATGCTGGCGTCGTCACTGACTCACTGTCACTATCAGCTCGTCGAGCTCGAATCGCAGGTTTCCGAGGACTCGGAGCACGGCGGCGCCGGCGCGAGCGACATCTCTGGCCCTTCGCTCTGCAAGACCCGTCGCAGGTCCGCAGATGGCGTCGTCGATGGCATCACGTGCGTGTACTCGACTTCGGCGTAGCGCGGCGTAGCCCGGCCCTGCTTGTTCGAGTACGCCAGCTCCAACGTAGGTCACGCGGTACCCCAGGCCCGAGCAGCACTGTGGTGGTGGAGCACGCACGCGCACGCACACCTTGCATGCCGTTCTCGCGTTCGCGCACCCGGCCGGGCGAGCGTGAGCGCAGGCGCGGTAAAGCAGATCAAGATCGAAAGCGCTCGCAATGGCGCAGGCGGTGCGCGACGCGCGGGCGGGACTCGGGGCGCGCTGGCGGCTGACGGCGGGCGTGCCGCTCGCGTGCGTGCGCAGTCCAAGGTGAAGCGGGTGATGCTGGAGGTGCCGGGCACGGGCCAGGTGCCGCGCAGCGTCGCCGAGGCGGCGGCGACCGTGGTGGAGCTCTTCGTGGACGACCTCGTCGCGCGCGCATGCACAGCAGCCAAGGCGAGCCGCGAAGACGGCGAGCTCGTGCTGGACGAGCAGGCCTTGTAGGTCGCACGCTGCGCTGCGCTCCGTCGGAAGCGAACTGGCAAACTGACGAGACACGACACGACGTGACGCGTCGCGACACGACGCGACGCGACGCGACGGCAGCCGCGCGGCCGTGGAGCAGGAGAAGAGCTTCGATTTCCTCCGGTCTGTCCGCGGCGTCGTACCGTCCAGGCCGTACGCGCCGCGGCCCAAGCGTCGTCGCACCGATGCGGCAGGCGCCGGGGCAGGAAGCGTCGAGGCGAGCGCCCCCGAGACCTCCAGTGCGGAGGCGGGCCCGACACGGACAAAGGACGACGACGAAGGCGAGGCAGACCTCGCGCGCTTTGACACGGGCCGCTATGAGCTCTCGGCCGTGACCAACGCCTCAGGACCGGGCACTACCGCTGCCTCCCTGGGCGACGACGAGGACGATGACTTCGACGATGATGAGAGCGGCGAAGGTGCAAGCTGACGCGGACCTTCGATCGACGGCACGCTCTCACGACACGTTGCGTTCACGTACTTTGTAACACGTAATCATTCCCCAGATCTTGATGGCGTTGACGACGCCACGCGTTGGTCGCGATCGACGGCGAATGAGGCCGGGTGCGTGTACGCGGTGCCGGCGCCGGTGCGCGCGCCGGCTGCAAAGGGGGCAGCGTCGAATGCGCGGCGCGTGAGGCCCAGACTACAGACAAGGGGCGCGAAGCCGGGCTCGCCGATGAGACTGAGACCGCAGATGGAAAAGTGCGCGTGCAGAATGTCCGGGTAGGCCTCTGGTGGGCGGCCCGGGTGCTTGGAGAAGCCACCAATGGGCGACTGGCAAGTCATGAGGAAGTCACGCGTGGACTGGGCGTCGATGAAGTCGACGTGGCCAAGCGCCTGCAGGGTGCCCCCGACCCAAAAGGTGTAGCAGGTGTCTGGGACCTTGTTGATGCGGCCGTTGAAGCCGCCGACCTGGCGCGAGACCAGAAAGCGCTCGAGGTTGGACATGTCGACGCCCTCGAGGCGGCCGAGCAAGACGAGCGAGGCGGTGGCCGTGTAGATGGCGCCAGCGTGCGTCTCCTGGTCGGGCAGAATGCCAAATCCGCCGTCGAAAGACTGCGCGGAGAGGATAAAGGCGACGGTCTTGTCCACGTCGATTCCACTAAAGTCCTGCAGCATGAAGGAGACGGCGCATGCGCAAAACACAAAGCGCATGTCCTTCTCGGTACCGCCAGCCACGGCCTGGAAAGAGCCGTCCTCCTGCTGCAGCGTGCGCAAGCCGGCGACAATGGCGGCGCGGTCGACGCGCGAGAAGTCGTCGCCCAGAATGGACAGCACGAGCAGCGCGCAGTACGTCATGGACACGTGCGCCTGGTGGTACGGGCTTACCTCCTCCTCGGTGCCCATGGGCCCGAGGAAGCCGCCGCCGATGAAGCCGCCGCTTCCGGGGCCATTCTTCTCCGTCACGAGCACCTGGTTACCGTACACCCACTCCACGATCTCCTCGCGGTCCTCCACGCGGTCCAGCGCGCCGAGCACGTCCAGCGCGTTGAGCGCAAAGTACACAAGCATGAGCCTGTTCGTGTCGAGCGACGTGTACACGCGCGGCACCACGCTCAGGAGGTGCGCGAAGTACCGCACGTGAAGCTCGCGCGTCACATCGTCCGCCATGCCTGTCGTGGCCGCGCCGCGCCGCGCCGCGCCGCGCCGCGCCACGCCGTGCCGCGCCGGGCGCGAGCCGCAGACCTCGAATCGACTCTGCTGCTGCTGCTGCTGCTGCTAGATGCGCCGCCCCATCCCGCTCAGGTACGTCCGGCCGCGCGCGGCGGCCGCGGCGGCGCGGCGCGGCGCGGCGCGGGGGCGCGCGCCGCGGCGCGGCCGCCCCGCCGCCCGCGTCGCGCTCGTCGTGCTCGTCGCGAAGCCTTGGTGGCGAGGCTGAGGAGGCCACGACCTCGTCGACGGCGACGACGACAAGGGAGAAGGAGGTGAAGGAGAAGGAGAGGCTGACGAGCGCTGCTACGACAGGTGGAAGCTGCTGCTCGGCGGCCAGGCCATCGTCACCGCGCACATCCTGCGCTCGCGCTACCTGCAGCTGCAAGAGTACCGCGAGCTCGAGGCGTCGGGCGGGCTCGGCGCCTCGCCGGGCCTGTCGCCGAGGTCGACGACTTCGCAGCAAGCGGGACGCGCCCCACACGAGCCGCAGCAGCCGCCGCAGCAGCACTTTGCAGCATTTGAACCGTCGCAACAGACGTTCCAGCAGCTCGACGGCGATGCGGACGCTCCCTTTGGTGGTTTCGGCGGCGCTGGCCGTGGCGCAGGCAACTAGGGTGTACCTGGCGCTCGGCATAGATAAGGTGCTGGAACCCAGCCGGCCGGCCAACTGCTTCCTGGCGCGCACTACGGATGATGCCGAGGCGCTGCGGGCCGCCGAGGACCTTGTCTTTTACAGGCCTGGTGTCCTCATCGCAGGCCAGGGCGATGTCGCCGAGGCGTACGAACACGGCTCAAGCACTTGCGCGCCAGGAGGCTTCGTGGCGGTGGACGCGCGCCAGGGTGACAAGCCGCAGCTGCACCGTATCGCGGTGCACGGGATGCCGGACGTACGACTCCTGGTGCATGGGCTCCACTATTCCGCGACTACTGAGCGCCTCTATGCGATCAATCAGGCCGGGGTGGACAACGTCGGCACGCGTGTGGAGGTCTTTGACGTGCGTGCGGGCGAGGACGGCCTGCCACAGCTGACGTGGCGCATGGCGGTTGGCGACGGCCACACCTTTGGCAATTTTCAGCTCAACGCCGTGGTGGAGGGTGTCGGCGACGAGATCTACGTCACACAGTGGCAGGCGGCGCCGGTGCCCGCCAGCGGTATCCTGCACCCGTCCTTGGGCGAGCTCGTGCCGCGCGTCCTTGCCTACGCGCTGAACTGGCTCCTGGCGCCCACCAACTCGGGCATTTGGCATTGCACGTTTGACGCGGACAAGCGCACGAGCGGGCCATGCCGCCGCGCCTCATGGGGTTTCAACGTGGCCAACGGCATCACGGCCTTTCCAGATGCCTCGCGCGTGTACGCCGCGGACACGACCTTGATGCGCATCTACGCCTACGCGCGCGACGCCGACACGGGCGACCTCTCCCTGCTCGCCAACGAAACCATCTACTCGCCGCACAGCCTGGACAACATCCACTTCGACCCGGTCACGGAGAGCCTCTACACGGGCTTCTTTCTGCGTCTCTACGACCACTTGGACCCCTCGCTCCCCACGCCTGGCGGCATGCAGGTCGTCTCGCGCTCCAACCCGGCCTCGATGCGTTTCGACCTCGTCTACGACCGCCTCGTGCACGACGCCTCATTCATGAACCTCACCTCGACCTGCCTCCCGGTAGGCCGCCCGGATCATGTTTGGCTCGTTTGTGGTAGCCCGCAAAGCCCCGGACTTTTGATTTGCCCTGAGATTGACGTAGGGGCGTAGGTTTGGCAGCCAGCCCGAGATCAACTCAAAATCGTAATGACATCTGTGCGGCAACCACGCATGTTCACTTGCCACGTCCATCTCTGCACAGCCTCAACATCGTGCCGCACTGAGATTAGCGCAGGCAGCGTAGCACACGCTCTTCTTTCTGCGCGACGTGGCGTCACGCCCAAGGGCGCTCAGGGAGAGAGAAAGACCACAAGAGCGACAACAATCAATGTGCGAAATCGAGCGCCCAAACAAAACAAAAACAAAATATTCTTCGAGCTCAGAGCTTGGACATCAGCGCTCAGAACTCAGGCGAAACAACGACGGATGAGCTCACGCAAAAAGGACTCCTCCTCGTAGTAGTCGCGCCGAACGGGCAGCGACTTGACGTCCCTGAAGAGGTTCGGGCAGATGTCAGGCACCGTCTCGATGTACTCGTGAAAGTCCGCGTAGCCCTCGAGGTGCGTCTCGGACTCGTGC